>SNQJ01S0021426.1:94532-111192 GCA_010110895.2 Picea sitchensis | reverse complement strand
CATCTTCTTCTTCTTCAAGTACAAGTTCAAATTCTACTTCTGAAAGAAAACATTCTCATTCCCATAAACATAAGCCTGACATGTTGTTACTTAACATTGATGTGAAATTCGAGTTGCCCATGTATAATGGAGAAGTCAATGAGAAGCTTGATAACCGGGTCAGACAGATGGAGGTATATTGCAGTGTGCAACAAATCAATGATGATGCAACCAAGATCAAATTGGCATTGCTTTGTCTTGCAGGCACAACACTCATATGGTGGCAGAGTAAGTTGAAACATGGTACTCAACAAATTGGTAATGTTCTCCCATCATGGAAAGATTTTATTTTTGCACTTAGAAAACATTTCTATCCTTTGGGGTATATAGAGAAGGATTTAATTGAATGGAAAAGTCTTAAATTAAGAAAAGGACAATCGGTGCAAGAATACACAGATGAATTTCGTAAGATGGATTTGATGTTAAAATTTCATTACATACACAAGAAACTCTTATGAAGTATATACGAGGTTTTCCTACTCATATTCGTAATACTATGTTTATGTTTGGACCTACTAATCTTGTTGAGGTTTTTGTTCAAGAAACATATATTGAAGTAGGAAAAGTTGGAGTTGGTGTATCAGGGGAATCATGTTCAAAGAAATAAGTCAAAATAAAAGGGAATGTGAAGAAAGAAAACTCAACTACAGTGAATGAAGAGAAGCTCTCTTGCAAGAATTGCAAGAAAGAAGGGCACGATGATGAACTTTGCTAGAAACTGAACCCAGAGAAGAGACCGAAGTGGTTCAAAGAAAAGAAGGGAAGGTAAAAAGTTGCAACAACAACACAACCAACAAACTTGGGGTCAGATTTAGGTGATGAGACTAAAGTCACAACAATTGGTTTGTCAGGTAAAATTGGTGATGGTTATGATTGTAGAAGTAAATTTTTTCATATAAGGGTCATTATGAAACATACCAAGTTCGACACTTTTTTAGATAATGGATGTCAAGCTAACTTAATTTCAGAAGAAGTGGTTAAGCAATTGGGATTAAAAACTAAGATGCATCACAAACCCTATTCACTAAATTAGATAGGAAAAAAATCACAAATTTCCCATAATGAAGTAATGTATCATAAAGTTCGCAATTACATCTAAGTTTGTGGATGAGATAATATGTAATGTGATACCGCTAGAAGCATGTGGATTGGTCTTGGGTAGCCCTTATTTATATGATCACAAATAAATCTTCTTCAGGGAACAAAATCAATATCACTTAACTAAAGAAGAGACATAATATGTTGTGCACGCTCATCATATCAAAGGGAATCAATCTCTTTTTACAATGGAACAATTAAAGAAGGCAACTTATGCAAGAAATACATCTATAATTGTACCAGTTGATCTTAAGCAAGAAAGTGAAATGGTTGTAGCATGTAGATCTAGCCATACTTTGCTTCAAGATGAGTTTTTGTCGTGCAAACCTATAACAAAGAACATACATAGTGGTTCATTTTCAATCATGTTTATGATATTGCTATCACTGCTAATGTTTTCTACATGGATAGTAGTGAATTCAAAAGGATGTGAACGAATAAAGATGGCTGACAATATGTGTTCAATTATCATGGTTGTTTTGCAATTGATTATGATGCAACATGTGCATATGATAGATTTGATATACAAAGGACAAGTGGTGAGGCATATCTCACACTTGATGTTTGATTAATATCCTTTTGGAGGACCAAAAGGTCTTAGTGGGGAGGTGTGATCCAAAATGGATCCAAAAAGGCCAAAAATTCAAATTTCTTGGATTCATAAAAAACCAAAGCCATTTCGTGGTTCTCGTCGCACTGATTCCAACAATATATGTTTTTTCAAAAAATGGACTCTGCATGGCGAAGATATCTTCTTCTGAAGTTTTCTCCAAACAACTAAAAAGTCAAAGGTCAAAGTCAATAGTCAAAGAGCATACTGTTGACATCAACAGTATGCCATGTTGACATCATCATGACATGTGGCAAAATCATGACATACCACGTGCCAACCAGATTTGGCATTTTCAGGGGTGATTTAAATCGGTAAAAATTTGACACATGGCACTATATAGAAGTGACACGTGGTAGTACAGTCCATGTGGCCCATTGACAAATAGACACGTGACAGGATCCAGGTCAAACATGTGGCAATACAGTAGGGTGATGTGGCACTAATTGAGCTACTGATTGTGCAACTGACTTGTCAGATGACTATGCAGATGACATGGCACGATCCAATAAGGGGTTGCCAAGTGGCCCAATCATAGGGTTCCACATGGCACACTAGATCATGCCAGTATTGGCTGGGTCAAAAATTTGTTATGACTCCGCAGGATTTGAACCTCCGATCAATTCTCCTAGAAGCGACTTCACAACGACTGACACACCGTCCAAGCTAGAAGTGGAACTTAGCCACAAGATGACAAACAATGTTTTTGTTATGGACATTGTGCGGGTTTGGAGCGTAGCGCCCTATTAACAGGGGCTACCTGTCGACCAGGTTTCCTTCCACATGACCAAGAGCAGAGGACCAGGGCGTTAAATGACGAGGGACTCGACCACAGGGCTTATCCACATGACCATGAGCCTAAGGACCAGGGGCTTGAGTGCCATTTGGCTCTGGTGCCCGACCACATGGCCTTCTATATGACTAGGAGGTCAGAGAAAAGGGGCGTGTGCCCAGATTTAAGGGATAAGTGGGTTTTTACATTAGAAAGTGGATGTTTTGATGATTTTTAGGCATGTTCGAAGGGATTTTGACCCTAATTTTGGGGATCTGAGCCCAGGAAGAGGCCCAAATCATGGGGGGAAGTTGGATTTCGATCCCACCTCCAAATGTACTTAACCAAGCCTATTTTCCATGAGAAAAAATTTCAGAATAACATAATGATGAATAATTTGTGAAGTTCAAGCCATTTTCATGTAGGAAAGCCAGAAGAATAGCTGAGCTTTGGAGGTCATTTCTAGGAGTTCTACTCCACCTTTTTTCAGTGTCCTTTGTTGCGTTGAGTTCCGAAGACAGAGAAAAACATTGTTTTGTTAGTCAGAGAACAAATTGATGCGATTCTTAGGTACTTTTGAAGCATTGAAGAATAATAAGGAAGCCTCCCCCACTAAGACAAAGGCTTGGAGATGCATGCGAATTACCAAACTTCGTTATCAACTTCCGGTGCCTTGAATATACTTATGGTTTTCTATTTTTACTTCTCATGTGCTGCAAATTCTATTCTTAATCTTCTTCTCTTTCTTATTAAGTCTTAACTGGTAAAATTTTCCATGCAACATACTTAACCAGGTCATTTAAAAGATAATTTCAGATCAATTTTCCTTGATCATGGAAGAAATTAATAATCACATGTTAATACACAACAACATTAAATTAAGATGTCAAACCTACTCTAAGATTCCAAATGGGTTGTTTATTCTTCTACGTCTATTATTCAAAGAAAATTTTTGTCACTAAAAGTACTCTCAAAGCTAATTTGTCCTTCAGGAGGCTTGTCCATGCTTACCATTACTTGTGCCTTCAATCTTCTGAAGTGTTGAGCCAAAAAAGTGACTTGGATGAAACATGATTTTTCATTCCATACCGTTTGAGGACAACAACAAAATTTACTTTACTTGTCTTTCCTATACCAATTTGCAACATAGAGATAATGTGTGAACCACTTTCTTAATTGGTTGGAAATGTAAAGAGTATCATGCAACATGTTTGAGTTAAAATTTCAAGCCTACATTGACTTATTAGGGGCTATAGAAACCTCTCATGTGATTTTCAAATAAACAAGACAAGGGTGAAGATGTTAGGAACAATTTTGGTTTCTCGATTTGCGATTTGTTGATAGGTGATGGGTTTGTGAAGCCTTTGATTCTTCAAATTTTCTAGCTTTTCTAGGCATAATATGTCCATCCTTTCATGTTCATTACAACCATTTAGGTCTACATTCAAAACAACTTTTCATTGGCATCTAATTTGTCACAGTTTGACCCTTTGATAGCCATTCCAAATCATTGCAATTTTGGCAACTGAAGGGGTCACTCCTAGCTCATATTTGAGAGTGAATTCCTTCCTAGATAAAGAAATAATGTTTCTATAATGTTCATTCATCCGAAGTAGAATTTAGTGGCATATTTTCCAATGTTGGCCCCTTTCCTCGTCAGTAAGTGGGTTCCATGCAAACTAAAATTTATACAACAAATAACAACTATCATGTTTCAAAAAACCGTTGGTTGTAACATAGTTCTCATAACAAACTTTCAATGAGATCCATGCAAACTATAATTTATACAACAAAAAGAAACTATTATGTTTCAAATAACCATTGGCTGTAACATAGTTCTCATAACAAACTTTGAATGAGCTATCATTTGCATCATTTTGAGTTCCCAAGATATGGCTTGCACAAGTTGTGTCTCTTTCTGGGGCCAAAATCCAATGGTAGAGCTCCAAGTTTCCAATTATGCTATGAATTGATACTAGTGAGAAACAAACCCAACATTGAGAATGCATATTATGTAGCTTTGAGCATGCAAATAGATAATGTGCTAGAATCTAATTACAACACAATAAAGTTTGGATTAGTGTTGGGATTGAAATCCCTTAGTGCCCTTTTAGATGTAATGTTTATCATAAAGAGCATTGATATGAGGTCAACTTGTGGACCCACTTAGTAGATGCCAAGTCATGGAAATGTAATAGTTAACATTCTATTATAAAGAGGAATCATGTGAGATATTGTATCATATGTAATATAGTTATACTACAATAAGTAGTTATTATGACTATTTACAACTAACATTTATTATAAATGTTAAGTTTATGGGTTGTGTTTCCCACTTATTAAGTTACCACAAGATTCTATCTTATGTGCAACTTAGTGTGCATATGTGCATGTGCTTTTTTTTATGGTTTCCATTTATCTTGATGTGACAAGTTTTCCCTTCACCATTCTCGAATATTTTAAGCTCACTATAGCAAGATTACAACATTCAAATTGGAGTACTTCAGTGAAGGTGTAGTGAGTGGGGAATACCCATTTTGCTCAAGTCGCCTAGGATTTGCACTCAACCCAACTACCACTGAAATTACAAGCACATAATAATCATGTGCACAATCACAAATGTGATTAGAGAGATTTGAACCCTAGTGGTGGTGATCACAACACCCTAGTTTCACTGACCCAAAAGACACCATTAACACGTTTATCGATTTGATTAATATTTATGGTAGATAATATATTGCTTAATTGTATATATGTGTTAATATGTGTTACCCTCCCCCCCACTATGGGTCATGAGGGGACCATGACACACTAAACATCTATCGACATGTACATGCTTAGCATGATTTTTTCCACAATTTCTTGTGTACACACAACTATGAGTTGTTTAGTTGGATTTTGGAGATGCACCATTTGTTGAAGAGTTATGGGGGATTGCAAAGTGATTATTTCACATTTCTCTAAACATATCTCTAAAGACAATATGTATTGGGTCCTAATAGTATATTGTACCATGTACCCACTATTGAAAAAAAAAATTGATCAACTATATTTCCCGCTCTTGGAATAAAAGAAAATATCCATATCAGAAGAAGTTAGATCAAGGGCTAAGATTAACCCATGAGTTAAATGAACGACTGTTGAATGATGAATTTATGGAAGCCATAACTTGAGATCCAGGTGTCCATTTGGGGAGAAATTTACCTTGTTGAAAAGATAATTCTACAAGGAAGATAATGGAATAGGTTTCAAGAGGAGAAATTGGCCATAATCCTCCCAAAAAATTGAAATAACAGTCAACTATATTTTCATGGTTTGATGAGAGATATGCTTGGAACCTCAATAATTCGAGCTTATAAATTAAGATCCAAAACTCTAAATCATGCTCAGGAAGACTCATTGGAAATATGAGACGATGAAGATTAATTCTAGAGTCATTTACATGGCTAAGAAATCAACTATCATGTTCAAGAAATTAAAAGACAATCCACTCTTGTTTAATGCAGTCAACTTCAAGTTTTGGAATAAAATATTATTAAATGCCTTTTATTAAAGGAACAAGTGGAATCTACTTGGAGGATTTTTTTTTAATGACATAAAGTAATTAATGAGAATTCAATAAATTAAAAATCAGAAGTGGTTTACTCCAAAAAGGAATCATGGAAAGTCCTATGATGGTGGGATATATATTTTTATGTTTGTTCCTACTTCTTCTGTTGAAATTGAACATCGTTTATTACAACTTCAACAACAATATAGGAAACTTGCTATTCAAAAGCAACAAGAGTTATTTGAGTGATATTGTCATCATAACAATTTGTCATAAGAATGTATGCTATAGAGTGTGAAATTGTGGGCACTTTAATCCATGCATTAATAACTAAGAGGTCCTAGGTTGTGTGGATTTTTTTTTCTATATTCATAATCTTTAATGTCATAATTAGTATTATTATCATGTGCTTGTTGTGACACAAGATCATCTAATAAACACTAGAAATTCACCCTCAAATATGTTTGTGCCACTCCAGTCCCCTGCACCACTAGACCTTATTAACTTTGTCCTTGCACAACAACCTACACCCAATATTGTTAACATGGTGTAGACTATCCTATTTCCATAATACTCCATGCTTCCCCAACCACAACCACACATATAATACCTGTATTGGGATACCATAATATAGTGCCACTAGATGGACCCACATGTGCATTATGGAAACTCAAACATTGGCCTCGACATGGCATCAATAGTGATAAGCTATGCAAAGAAGAAATCAAACGATTAAATATTTTTATTATGGTATGTGGGGTCATACATTTGTGAATTGTTCACGTATATGTCTTTTGTGGACCTAGAGACCATGATTCCTTTCACTATACAAAGTCTAGAAATGAAAACTACATCTGAGTTTTGTTGTTTTCCTTAACCACTACTTTTCCGAAATTTTTTCCTTGAAGCACATGTTTGTAGTGTTACCCATGTGCACTCATAGGGATTTGGAGAGCTCTAGACAAGCCCTCACCAATCTGCAACAACATAATCCATAAAATAGAGGCAAGAATGCTATTATTTTAGGTGTGAGGTTTCAAACTAGATTCTCCTTTACAAGGGTGATAATGTAACTCAATGATATGTTCTTGCAGTCATATAAATACATACATACATACATACATACATACATAAAGATAGATAAATAAAGCATAATATTGCTTATGCGATGACTAATACAGTGGGAAATAACCCAATTATATAGTGTAATATGGAGGGGCTTGTGACCTTTTAGTCACACCCCAAGTATATAATAACAATATATTATATTTTTATTTTTATGATTATAATACATAAGTCAATATTATACACTAACACCCCCCCACCTGCCAAAAGATTTGCTTAGCGATAAGGAAGGCTAATTATGATGCCTCCGAGTAGATTACCACAAGGAAGACAATTCACATACTATTTGACAACAAAATTGACTCACTAAAGGGAAATTAGTTAATGGTATATGTGTAACATCCCTCATTAAGGTTTATTGCATGACCCTTAGGAGAATCAATCATTCATATTCTAGTGTTAGATTGCTAAGAAGGATGCTAATGTATTTTGATTCATTCTTGTCTTGTCTACTAGTGGCCATGATGTCAATGTACAATTTGCAAATTCAAATAAATATTCGTCCACATTATCAAAGTCACCAAGATTGAGAGTGCATAACTCTATTTCAATATAACTGATCAGGGAGGTATAATTGGTGTTTGAATAACTCACATTTATTTACAGGGTCAATTTCATCTTGACAAAATAATATTCCTACCCTGAGAGTAAAAATGTCACATCTTTAAAGTTTGTTCCATAATTTTACGGGTCACTTTCATATTGACACAATAGTATTCCCACTGTGAGAGTACTAATGTCATTCACTTTCCTCTTAACATAATGAAGCATCACAATTTATCTCATATTGTGAGAGTAATAAAGTTGTGTATCTTTTCCCTGCATAATCATGCCTTGAATTTTAGCTTTACATGTCTTTGAATGTAGGATTATCTTTAGATCATCCGCATGTACTTAAGAATACATAAAAAAACCTCATGCACTCCAATCATGTGAATATTTGACCAATAAATATCATCCCAATATCCCCCCTTAGTATGCACTTTGTCAAGACGGGGTTAAAAAATGGCCATATATTAAGATGGCATATGTTGGCCCCTTTGTTTTTGAATAAAGATAATGGTTTCACTTTGTCAATAAAATGATGCTAGGTCAACATGGGATGTAGTATAAGGGGATGCCTATTTTTATCAATTTTAAGCATAGGTTATAGGAGAATAGAGGGAAAACGAATAGAGGAGGAGATGGAAAATATTGAGGAACACGATTCCTCACTTCAAGGAGAAAATACAATGTAAAGGTAAATGTAGCCTGAGCATGTCAGAAGGGAGTGGATGAGAGAGAGTGAAGTCCACCACTAGGTAGCAAATAATAAAGCATATTTTGGATCCATGAACTGCCTACAAATGTGGCTATAAGACGAGGATACCAAGGCGAGAGTCAAGTTTTTGCTATGTTGCATTGTTGCTACTTTTAGTGATTGTCATCATGAAGACTGTAATGGGGTTTGGAGGTTCTATCTATTTAGATGTATTGTAGTAGGATGTTGAGAAATGGTTGTCATGCTTATCCTTTACTATACCAATGTATTTTATTTTGATAAAGATGAATGGAATGGTGGTGTCCCTTCAATTTGTTTTTATATGTCTATTTTATATGGATGGTGTTTATTTCTTGTTCATTATAACTTGTGACATTAATAAATGAAATCTTGTGGTTTTAATATGTTGTACTTTTAGAGAATATAGTATATGAATGTGATGATAGAAAAATGCAAATTAAGTTGGTTATTATAGTGATGGGATGGATGTTAGAATAGTTTGAGTCGCACCCTCTGTCCTGTTAAATGTTGTGATGTCTTAAGGTCCCTAGAATGCATCTTGAGTGAGATATTTTGTGTAACCTAGGGATTGATAATATGTTGATGCTAGATTAGAATGTCTAATTTGGACAACTAAGTGGACCTAAATTTTTCATTTTGATCCATTAACATTTGTCTCCATTACCAGAACCCAACAATGCAGTATGGAGGACAAACACACTTTCTCAGACCCGCAAGATTGGTTTTATGAGCAAATCGACCTCTTTAAAAAATATGAGGCTCCATTGATTGGGTGGGAAGTGTCAAATTTTAAGGATATCCTATTGAAGACAATCACGAGATTTTTTGGTTGAGTTTTCAATAAGTCTAAATGAGTGGTTGCAAAGAGTATAGGATAACTCGAGGTCTATTAGGAGAGAAGGAAGAACCATCATTTGGTATGTTCAAAATCTAGTAGATTTGTGGCAATGTGATGACCCAATTGCAAGAGTTGTATATTATTGGGTAAATATAACCATTGAGGGTTACATCTTGGTGTTGGGTTAATGAAAGACTCTTCCCTACTACCTGCGTTGTTGACCCAGGGTTCATATCTTTCAGGGTACCAACAAAGCCTAAAACTATCGGCCCTTCTGGTAAACTAGAAGGAAACACAGTACACATAATGCACTACACAGTCTCACCCGAGATAGCTTTAAATGGGCGGCTGTAAGACTTAGGTGTTTACAGCCTAGGATTGAGTGAGAGATATGGAATCTGTATTATGAACCATTTACTATAACTTGTGTTACAAACTACTGTTATTCTCTTTTATATTTTAGCCTCCATGGCATCTTTTCTTGATATCCCAACAACAATTAACCAAGCAATATAATAACTCATTCATTCATTACACACAACGTTTAACTACTAAAAGTATGATGAAGATATGCATGCATTCATCACATTACATAGGTATTACCATGGTTCACCCCCTCCTAGGCTACGTCCACAAAGATTTGTCTCTTGGCTCTCTTATTATGGTAGTTCTGCATTTCTCGCGCTGCACACTTACAACTCTCCTCATATGGGTAATATCTATATGAGGTGAACTAGATCGCACCAGGCTCCTCGACCTATGATCTAATCCTCAATATATACCTTCTCTTCTTCTCTCTAGTTCAACTACTTTACAAAATTAGTTCATCTAATCGAAAACATTACATACCATATCAACCTCTACAAAAGTAGTGAACTGAACCTTCCTATGATACCTGCATATCTATATTTATATCTATCGGGATCTTCAACCATTTACAAAAAACCTTACAAAAACCCTAGCCCTACTGTCGTTAGGTCTTCCTTCTCTGCATGCATTCTTTGCTTCCTTCCAGCTGTCGCCTCCTTCTTGCATGCGTGTGTGCTATGCTTCTTACCAGTTGTCGCTTTCCTCTTGCACGCTTTCTTTCCCATGATTTCTCTTCCAACTATTATTCTTCTTTGTGCATGCTTTCTTTCCCACTTTGGCCTACTGCCAATAGGCCCCCAACACTGACATGTGACTCCTCTCAATTCACCTAATATTTCTGAATTTCCTCGATCTCCTCAGTGATCGTCTAGAACTTTTCCATGATCTCTGTTGCTTTTATCAGTGCCTGCACAGTCTTCTCCTTAATGGTATCCACTACCTGAACTGCCACTTCGTCACTCAGTAATCCTACACATTATTCTTGTTTCTGTGCCATCTATTTTCTAGCTGCTTTTGCCTGTGCGAGTACTTTTTCTACCCGTTCTTGTAATGGTTCTATTGGAGCATGACACTCATGTTTCCGTGTTTGTGCAGTGATAAGTTCTGTATGCATCTTCTTCAGCTCTTGCATCCCCTTAACGCGTTCTGGCATTGGTATGGTATTTTTCCTCTGTTTGATTTCTTGGATCGCTGCATTGATCCTTTCCTATTCCTTGTCCCATCGTTGAACCTGTGGATCCTCCTCCAGTCTTGTCCAAAGTTGCGCTGCTTTATCGAGCAAGTCAGCTGCCGTGCTAACTTGTTTCTCCATCTTCTGTATTTGAGCTATTGCTGCCTGCCTCCTTTGCTCCTTTACTGCTGGTGGAGTTGTTGGTGTGAGCTGTTCTCGAATATCCTTGATCTCCTTCTGGTATAGAGCAATTTCCTGTGCAATTTGGTCGATCTTTTCTACGATTGGGAGTTCATTTCCTTACGCAGTGCTTGCAAGTTTCCCAAAAAATTCTCCCACTCTCCATTCCAATTCGTTCATGCATTCTGTCTCCTCCTGAGTTTCAGATTTGGCCTACTCACAATCTTTTTCCAGCTCTTCCCGCTTCTTTTTTTATTTCTATAGCTCGACTAAGTTTTTATGTGCCTAAGACTGCATCTCGTGGTCGACGCTAACCTGTAATTTGTACAGTTCCATTGATGACATCCATGTCAAGACCAATTGGATTTGCTCCAAATCCTTCAATGGTGTCTGTCCCATGATTTCATCCATTCGTAGCATGCTCGATTTTATGTAGACCGTTGCATGTGCATGTGGCATTGGGAGGAATGGGTCTCGTTCTTCTACCTCCACTCTTTCGTTGGTTTGTGTTGTCGACGACTCTATGCCTCTGCTGCTACTTTCTCTCTGGGCCTCCCTGAGTGTCCTGAGGAGCTGTCCCATTTCTGCCAGCTCTTTTTGCAGTTTATCCCTATGATGTGCCACGCGAGCAAAGTCTTCTGCTAGACAATCCTAGACCATTATGGCGATCATTTATCCATCATCCTCCGTGATAATATAGTCTGGTGATGCTCGTTGCGCCTTTGATTTCTTGCGCGCGCCCGCTGCTTGTAAAGCCGGTCTCTTAGTTCCCCCTAGTTCTTGTGTGATGGGATTTGGGGTAGTCTCCTGTGCTCCTTTAGCTTGCTTTGGCTGTTCGATGGTCGCTTTCTGCCCCTTTTGAGTTCCTATCTTCTTTGACCCTTCATTTTCCTGAGTCATATTTTTTTGGCCCATCCTTAGTTTCTTGGGTACTGGGATTTGCGGAGGCTGTGTTTCCACCTACGCTGCTTCTCCTTCTGCGGGGTCCTTTCGGTACTTCCCAGGGAATGGATGGGATCCTCCATGTGTCAGGCCATTCGCTGATGACCATGTCTATATCATCTTGTGTGATGCAGTAGCGCATCGGTAACCACTATTTATTTGGATCCTACCTTGGTTGTATCCACATGGCTTGACGTGTAGTCTAGAAGTTAGCGATGTCCCCATATCGCACGCCAGCCTCTGGTGTTATTCTCCATGATCGGCTGATAGTTTCCTGTATGTCCCGTAGGTATTCTTCAAAGATGATTCCATTTTCCCTCTTATGCCTAGCCTGTGGCCCAGATCTCAGTAATAGATATCTCGCTCCTGCTGGCTGTGGTCTAGTACAAAAAACTACAAACTCTGGTTCCCTCCATCCCATGAAGGCTATGAGGGTGAGAAACCATGAGTAATGGAATTCTGTACCAAGGTCCTGTGCATCCTTTCAGTCCTCTTGGAAAAAGTTTAATAGATAAGGCGCCCAACTCACGAAGGTGCCTTCTTCACACTGTGCTGCAACTGCGATGACTCCCACCGATACTTCGTCTTTACGACATTTTCTTAACAGTTTACATGATAAGATATTTGCGCCCAATTGTGTCACTCCAATGTTGATCTGTTTGATTATAATGCATCTTGTCCCCCTGGCGGTACCATATTTCTACTTCATTTCCTCTGCTAACACTTTCTCCTTGGATTTATCATCCAAAATCAGTGCGAGATCCATACCCCGGCTGGGTAGTCCTGTTATCTGCACGATAATATCAACAATTATGGGGACGGGTTTGTCCATCCATATATTCCCTCCATGCATGACTGATAACAACTCCTTAATGCATGCTGTTGCGTACTGGCATTTGAAAAAATGTGGAAGTTTCAACAACCCTAAAATGCCTATTATGTCCATTCCAACTGCCCACTGATGTGGTTGGATGATCATTTCTCCAAGTTGGTTTACCACTATGTTCTGCATAAAAACCATCGACGCAAGTTCTGGGTACTTGGTTTCCTCTGATATGTCATGGTCGGAATACTTGAGCTTCTCGACGTGACCCAGTAGCTGCAGATCTACCTGTACTCCCTCTGGTATGCGTGGTAGCACAATTTATACTTCCGGTTTCTTGCGAGGTGAGCTCGGTATCAAAACTCTGTCTTCCTGTTGTGGTGGTTGGTACAAAGTTCCAACAACTCCTGGTTTCTTCCCTGTAAGCCATTCTGGCCAAGTCAAGGTAGTTCCCGTGGTCTCTTCTGTTGGTTGACCTAGGTTGGGTACCTACTACTCGTCTGGTTTCCCTTCTGATCCTCGATTCTATGCTGTTCCATTAACTTCCATGACAAGTTCAGTGCTTTCTAGTTGCACTTCCTGTTGGGTTTCCGCTTCCTTGTTTTGAGGTTCCTGCACCGCTGCTGGCATGTCCTCTTTCATGACCTCTAGTGTGGCTGCTAAATCTCTTCCATTATCAATGTAAAGTTCACCGATGTTATCTCTGGGGATGGGATCTCATCGATATCGACGATCTCCGACTGCTGCTGCTCATTTTCTTTTAGCGGTCCTTGTGACCTAGTTGGAACCCTGGTCAGTCTAGCTATCTGGCCTGGTTCAATGAAATTCGGTGATGCCATAGTGGTGAGTGTCAAACATTTGCTGATTTTGGAGGACTGTGGTGAGCTTTGTGGTCTCGCTTTTTTCGTTCAGGATGCTGTTGCTCTCTCTCTGTTCTCCTTTCGTGAATAGACTAATTGCTTCAGTGCTCGCGTGTTGTATGGGATTGTCATGAAGCTTATCAAAGACGCTTCCTCCATGATGCGATTAATGCACCATAACTATGGGTTCAATGCATCTGCAACAATTTTTTACTTGCCATTACGCTTATTTTTCCATTTCCAGTTGGCATGTTTAATGTGATGTTCCATCAGTCCTTGCCGTGCCTTAATTCCACTTAGTGCTATCTTGTCATTCTACTTTTTCCGACTTTTCATTTCCTGCTCGTTTTTATTTCGCATGTAATCATTGTTCTTGTCTTTGCTGCATTCGTGTTTTGAGCATCCTGTGGCTTTTTTATCTCTGGCGTGCTTCGCGCTTTTCAATTTTTTTTTTTACTGTGCGGTGGGTGGTCGACTGTCCTTATACAACTTCAGTCGACTCCCGTTGATCATTCCTTTGAGGTTTGCGGCTGCTAAATCTCTTAACTATACAACTCCACCATTTGTTACAGATTTGACCTCATATGGTCCTGACCAATGCATTCTCATCTTTCCTGGGTGCTGAAACAATTTGCTGTCATAGAGAAATACTAGATCTCCTTCCTTGAAAGTCTTCTTCTTAATGTGTCAATCGTGCCATGCTTTGTCTCTAGCCTTCTACACTTGTTGATGGAATCCTGCAAGGATTCGATCTTCCTCCATTGCTAACAGTTGGTTCAGTCTTTCCTGTATTGGGCCGCATTCTGTCATTTGTGTGATAGCTGCTACGCGTAAGCTGGGTACTAAAAATTCTAATGGCACTACTGCTTCTTGGCCGTAGACTAGTTTGAATGGTGTGTGCCCTATAAAATATTTGCATGTCCTCCTATACGCCCATAATACTGCTGGTACTTTGAGGTCCCAATTGTCTCTGTTGACGTTACAGATCTTTAGTGCGTTCTCTAGAATTTTGTCGAAGGCTTCTACTGTGCCATTTGTCTGTGGATCATATAGTGTTCTTTTATGGTGGTGAAATTAAAACTCTTTGAGCATCGCACAGATGGTGCTATTTATGAAATGTGTACCTTGGTCGCTCATCAAAACTCTTGGGCATAGAAACCTAGTAATTACTTGTTCAGATAAGAAGTGTGCAGCTGTATCTGCGCTGTAGTATTTTACTGGTGCGGCTTCTACCCACCTTGTTAGGTATTCCGTCGCGGTGATGATGTATCTTGCTCCTATTACTTTAGCTGGTAGGTTAATTAGTCCCACACAGTCTATTTCCCATTTATCAAATGCCTGTAATGTCACTTGCGTCCATAACGACATCTCGTCTCTTCTGTTGGGTTTTCCTACCCTTTGACAGACATCGCATCCCTGACAATACTCTTTCGAGTCTCTGTGAATCATTGGCCACCATAATCCTGCATGGAGTACCTTTTGCATGGTATCTTTTCCTGCATAGTATCCTCCTGCCAATCCCTCACGGGCTTCTACTAAAATTCTTGGTCGTTCGTGCTCTAACACATATCTTTGTGAAATGCTATCTGTGCCCATTTTATATAGATGTACTGGGATCATTTGATAGTCGGCTGCATGGACTACCAGGTTCTTCTTCTGCATGGTGGTATATTCTTGTGGTGCGGTACCTGTGCTCAAGTACTGGATGATATCTGTGAAGTAGTCATCAACAATCTGTACTGAGAATAACTGGGCATCCAGAAAGTTGTCTTCTAAGTTCGTGGGTTCTTCTCCATTTGTGACCCGTGATAGGTGGTCAGGTCGTGCATTTAGTTTTCCTGGTTTGACTATTACTTCGAAGTCAAATTCTTGAAATAACAGTAACCATCGACATATTCTCCCCCCAAACACTAGCTTGTTGACTAGGTATTTTAGGGCTGAGTGATCTGTAAACATCTTAAATTTTTTTCCCAATAGGTAGTGTCTAAACTTCTGTAGTGTGTAAACCATAGATATGCCTTCTCTTTCCGTCATGTTATAATTCTGTTATGAGTTTGATAGTTTTCTGCTTGCGAACGCTATTGGGTGATCCAAGTCTCATACTCCTCGCTGTGCTAAGATAGCTCCAAGTGCTATCGCTGATGCATCTACATGCATAGGGAATGTCTTTCCCCATAATGTAAATACTAATATCGATGCAGTGACCATCTTTTCCTTCAGAGTATCCAAACCGTGTTGACACTCGTCGTTCCTTTGGTACTTTGTATCCTTCCTTAACAGTTTTTCCATTAGTGCCGTGATCTGTGCATATCATTTGATGAATTTCCTATAGTATCCTGTGTGTCCTAACATCACTCGTAGCTGACAGATTGTTTTTGGTGTCGGTAAATTGACGATAACTGCGATCTTTGCCGGATCGACCAATAACCCTTGTTTGCATACTATATGGCCCAGTAGTATCCCAAATGGTGTTCCAAATATACATTTCTTTATGTTTAGTGATATTTGACACTGTCTGCATCGTTCTAGCATCATGCGTAAAACTTCCACATGGATTTTGAACGAACTATAGAATGTCAAGTCATCCAGGTATACTTCGAGAAAAAGATGGATGTGTTAAAATAATGTAACTGCAAAGTGTATTCTTATTATTATTTGATATATTATTCATTGGATCAATCCTCATTGTGGATTTATCATGTAGGCTATTGTAAAAGGACCAAGTCCCCTTTTGCGGATTGGTCATAATGTAATTGTAAAAGGCAAAAGAAGAAGTCGGCCCTAGAATATATCAAGAGGCCCCGAAATATAATAAAGGTGGTTATAACCACCTAGTTGGAGAAATCATCCCTGCCAGTGAAGAGACACTTCACACGTACCAGTCTTGTATAAATAAGGAGGCTAGCGCCTCACTTAGACACACAACTCACTTGCTCATTTTGAGAGACAAGTTTCAGAATTGCAGTTAGAGAAGAAGGAGAGAGAGTGGCACATCTTTGGG
>SNQJ01S0021426.1:80542-91888 GCA_010110895.2 Picea sitchensis | reverse complement strand
CTATGGGTCATGAGGGGACCATGACACACTAAACATCTATCGACATGTACATGCTTAGCATGAATTTTTCCACAATTTCTTGTGTACACACAACTATGAGTTGTTTAGTTGGATTTTGGAGATGCACCATTTGTTGAAGAGTTATGGGGGATTGCAAAGTGATTATTTGACATTTCTCTAAACATATCTCTAAAGACAATATGTATTGGGTCCTAATAGTATATTGTACCATGTACCCACTACTGAAAAAAAAAATTGATCAACTATATTTCCCGCTCTTGGAATAAAAAAAAATATCCATATCAGAAGAAGTTAGATCAAGGGCTAAGATTAACCCGTGAGTTAAATGAATGACTGTTGAACGATGAATTTATGGAAGCCATAACTTGAGATCCGGGTGTCCATTTGGGGATAAATTTACCTTGTTGAAAAGATAATTCTACAAGAAAGATAATGGAATAGGTTTCAAGAGGAGAAATTGGCCATAACCCTCCCAAAAAACTGAAATAATAGTCAACTATAGTTTCATGGTTTGATGAGAGATATGCTTGGAACCTCAATTTTTCGAGCTTATAAATTAAGATCCGAAACTCTGAATCACGCTCAGGAAGACTCATTGGAAATATGAGATGATGAAGATTAATTCTAGAGTCGTTTACATGGCTAAGAAATCAACTATCATGTTCAAGAAATTAAAACACAATCCACTCTTGTTTAAGGCAGTCAACTTCAAGTTTTGGAATAAAACATTATTAAATGTCTTTTATTAAAGGAACAAGTGGAATCTACTTGGAGGCAAAAATTTTAATGACATAAAGTAATTAATGAGAATTCAATAAATTAAAAATCAGAAGTGGTTTACTCCAAAAAGGAATCATGGAAAGTCCTATGATGGTGGGATATATATTTTTATGTTTGTTCCTACTTCTTCTATTGAAATTGAACATCGTTTATTACAACTTCAACAACAATATAGGAAACTTGCTATTCAAAAGCAACAAGAGTTATTTGGGTGATATTGTCATCATAATAATTTGTCATAAGAATGTATGCTATAGAGTGTGAAATTGTGGGCACTTTAATCCATGCATTAATAACTAAGAGGTCCTAGGTTGTGTGGATTTTTTTTTCTATATTCATAATATTTAATGTCATAATTAGTATTATTATCATGTGCTTGTTGTGACACAAGCTCATCTAATAAACACTAGAAATTCACCCTCAAATATGTTTGTGCCACTCCAGTCCCCTGCACCACCAGACCTTATTAACTTTGTCCTTGCACAACAACCTACACCCAATATTGTTAACATGGTGTAGACTATCCTATTTCCATAATACTCCATGCTTCCCCAACCACAACCACACATATAATACCTTGTGTTAGGATACCATAATATAGTGCCACTAGATGGGCCCACATGTGCATTATGGAAACTCAAACATTGGCCTCGACATGGCATCAATAATGCTAAGCTATGCAAAGAAGAAATCAAACAATTAAATATTTTTATTATGGTATGTGGGGTCATACATTTGTGAATTGTTCACGTATATGTCTTTTTTGGACCTAGAGACCATGATTCCTTTCACTATACAAAGTCTAGAAATGCAAACTACATCTGAGTTTTGTTGTTTTTCTTAACCACTACTTTTCCAACAAATTTTCCTTGAAGCACATGTTTGTAGTGTTACCCATGTGCACTCGTAGGGATTTGGAGAGCTCCAAACAAGCCCTCACCAATCTGCAACAACATAATCCATAAAATAGAGGCAAGAATGCTATTATTTTAGGTGTGAGGTTTCAAACTAGATTCTCCTTTACAAGGGTGATCATGTAACTCAATGATATGTTCTCGCAGTCATATAAATACATACATACATACATACATACATACATAAAGATAGACATATAAAGCATAATATTCCATATGCGATGACTAATACAATGGGAAATAACCCAATTATATAGTGTAATATGGAGGGGCTTGTGACCTTTTAGTCACACCCCAAGTATATAATAACAATATATTATATTTTTATTGTTATGATTATAATACATAAGTCAATATTATACACTAACACCCCCNCTTAGCGATAAGGAAGGATGATTATGATGCCTCCGAGTAGATTACCACAAGGAAGACAATTCACATACTATCTGACAACAAAATTGACTCACTAAAGGTAAATTAGTTAATGGTATATGTGTAACATCCCTCATTAAGGTTTATTTCATGACCCTTAGGAGAATCGATCACTCATATTCTAGTGTCAGATTGCTAAGAAGGATGCTAATGTATTTTGACTCATTCTTGTCTTGTCTACTAGTGGCCACGATGTCAATGTACAATTTGCAAATTCAAATAAATATTCGTCCACACTATCAAAGTCACCAAAATTTAGAGTGCATAACTCTATTTCAATATAACTGATCAGGGAGGTATAATTGGTGTTTGAATAACTCACAATTATTTGCAGGGTCAATTTCATCTTGACAAAATAATATTCCTACCCTGAGAGTAAAAATGTCACATCTTTAAAGTTTGTTCCATAATTTTACGGGTCACTTTCATATTTACACAATAGTATTCCCACTGTCAGAGTACTAATGTCATTCACTTTCCTCTTAACATAATGAAGCATCACAATTTATCTCATATTGTGAGAGTAATAAAGTTGTGTATCTTTTCCCTGCATAATCATGCCTTGAATTTTAGCTTTACATGTCTTTGAGTGTAGGATTATCTTTAGATCATCCTCATGTACTTAAGAATACATAAAAAAACCTCATGCACTCCAATCATGTGAATATTTGACCAATAAATATCATCCCAATATCCCCCCTTAGTATGCACTTTGTCAAGACGGGGTAAAAAAATGGCCATATATTAAGATGGCATATGTTGGCCCCTTTGTTTTTGAATAAAGATAATGGTTTCACTTTGTCAATAAAATGATGCCAGGTCAACATGGGATGTAGTATAAGAGGATGCATATTTTTCTCAATTTTAAGCATAGGTTATAGGAGAATAGAGGGAAAACAACTAGAGGAGGAGATGAAAAATATTGAGGAACACGATTCCTCACTTCAAGGAGAAAATACAATGTAAAGGTAAATGTAGCCTGAGCATGTCAGAAGGGAGTGGATGAGAGAGACTGAAGTCCACCACTAGGTAGCAAATAATAAAGCATATTTTGGATCCATGAACTGCCTACAAATGTGGCTATAAGATGAGGATACCAAGGCGAGAGTCAAGTTTTTGCTATGTTGCATTGTTGCTACTTTTAGTGATTGTCATCATGAAGACTGTAATGGGGTTTGAAGGTTCTATCTATTTAGATGTATTGTAGTAGGATGTTGAGAAATGGTTTTCATGCTTATCCTTTACTATACCAATGTATTTGATTTTGATAAAGATGAATGGAATGGTGGTGTCCCTTCAATTTGTTTTTATATGTCTATTTTATATGGATGGTGTTTATTTCTTGTTCAATATAACTTGTGATGTTAATAAATGAAATCTTGTGGTTTTAATATGTTGTACTTTTAGAGAATATAGTATATGAATGTGATGATAGAAAAATGCACATTAAGTTGGTTATTATAGTGATGGGATGGATGTTAGAATAGTTTGAGTCACACCCTCTGTCATGCTAAATGTTCTTGTGATGTCTTAAGGTCCCTAGAATGCATCTTGAGTGAGATATTTTGTGTAACCTAGGGATTGATAATATGTTGATGCTAGACTAGAATGTCTAATTTGGACAACTAAGTAGACCTAAAGTTTTCATTTTGATCCATTAACATTTGTATCCATTACCATAACCCAACCATGCAGTATGGATGACAAACTCACTTTCTCAGACCCGCAAGATTGGTTTTATGAGCAAATCGACCTCTTTAAAAAATATGAGGCTCCATTGATTGGGTGGGAAGTGTCAAAGTTTAAGGATATCCTATTGAAGACATTCACGAGATTTTTTGGTTGAATTTTCAATAAGTCTAAATGAGTGGTTGCAAAGAGTATAGGATAACTCAAGGTCTATTATGAGAGAAGGAAGAACCATCATTTGGTATGTTCAAAATCTAGTAGATTTGTAGCAATCTGATGACCCAATTGCAAGAGTTGTATATTATTGGGTAAATATAACCATTGAGGGTTACATCTTGGTGTTGGTTTAATGAAAGACTCTTCCCTACTACCTGCGTTGTTGACCCAAGGTTCATATCTTTCAGGGTACCAAAAAAGCCTAAAACTATCATCCCTTCTGGTAAACTAGAAGGAAACACAGTACACATAATGCACTCCACAGTCTCACCCGAGATAGCTTTAAATGGGTGGCTGTAAGACTCAGGTGTTTACAGCCTAGGATTGAGTGAGAGATATGGAATCTGTATTATGAACCATTTATTATAACTTGTGTTACAAACTACTATTATTCTCTTTTATATTTTAGCCTCCATGGCATCTTTTCTTGATATCCCAACAACAATTAACCAAGCAATATAATAACTCATTCATTCATTACACACAACGTTTAACTACTAAAAGTATGATGAAGATATGCATGCATTCATCACATTACATAGGTATTACCATGGTTCACCCCCTCCTGGGCTACGCCCACAAAGATTTGGCTCTTGGCTCTCTTATTATGGTAGTTCTGCATTTCTCGCGCTGCGCGCTTACAACTCTCCTCATATGGGTAAGATCTATATGAGGCGAACTAGATCGCACCAGGCTCCTCGGACTACAATCTAATCCTCAATATCTACCTTCTCTTCTCCGCTCTAGTTCAACCGCTTTACAAAATTAGTTCATCTAATTGAAAACATTACATACCATATCAACCTCTACAAAAGTAGCGAACCAAACTTTCCTATGATACCTGCATATCTATATTTATATCTATCGGGATCTTCAACCATTTACAAAAAACCTTACAAAAACCCTAACCCTACTGTCGTTAGGTCTTTCTTCTCTGCATGCATTCTTTTCTTCCTTCCAGCTATCGCCTCCTTCTTGCATGCGTGCATGCTATTTTTCTTACTAGTTGTCACTTTCCTCTTGCACGCTTTCTTTCCCACGATTTCTCTTCCAACTGTCATTCTTCTTTGTGCACGCTTTCTTTCCCACTTTGGCCTGCTACCAATAGGCCCCCAACACTGACATGTGACTCCTCCCGAGTCACCTAATATTTCTGAACTGCCTCGATCTCCTCGGTGATCGTCTGGAACTTTTCCATCATCTCTGTTGCTTTTATCAGTGCCTGTGCGGTCTTCTCCTTAATGGTATCCACTACCTGAACTGCCACTTCATCACTCAGTAATCCTACACATTCTTCTTGTTTCTGTGCCATCTTTTTTCTAGCTGCTTCTGCATGTGCAAGTACTTCTGCTACCCGTTCCTGTAATGGTTCTATTGGAGCATGACGCTCCTGTTTCTGTGTTTGCGTAGTGATAAGTTCTGCCTGCATCTTCTTCAGCTCTTGCGTCCCCTTGACGCGTTCTGGGATTGGTATGGTATTTTGCCTCTGTTTGAGTTCTTGGATTGCTGCATTGATCCTTTCCTATTCCTTGTCCCAGTGTTGAACCTGTGGATCCTCCTCCAGTCTTGTCCAAAGTTGCGCTGCTTTATCGAGCAAGTCAGCTGCCGTGCTAACCTGTTTCTCCATCTCCTGTATTTGAGCTATTGCTGCCTACCTCCTTTTCTCCTTTACTGCCGGTGGAGTTGTTGGTGTGAGCTGTTCTCGAATATCCTCGATCTCCTTCTGGTATAGAGCAATTTCCTGCGCAATTTAGTCGATCTTTTCTGCGACTGGGAGTTCGTTTCCTTGCGCAGTGCTTGCAAGTTTCCCAAAAAATTCTCCCACTCTTCATTCCAATTCGTTCCTGCATTCTGTCTCCTCCTGAGTTTTGGATTTGGCCTGCTCACAATCTTTTTCCATCTCTTCCCACTTCTTTTTTGCTTTCTATAGCTCGACTAAGTTTTTATGTGCCCAAGACTGCATCTTGTGGTCGATGCTAACCTGTAATTTGTACAGTTCCATTGATGGCATCCATGTCAAGACCAATTGGATGTGCTCCAAATCCTTCAGTGGTGTCTGTCCCATGATTTCATCCATTCGTAGCATGCTCGGTTTTATGTAGACCGTTGCATGTGCATGTGGCATTAGGAGGGTTGGGTCTTGTTCTTCTACCTCCACTCTTTCGTTGGTTTGTGTTGTCGATGATTCTATGCCTCTGCTGCTACTTGCTCTCTAGGCCTCCCCGAGTGTCCTGAGGAGCTGTCCCATTTCTGCCAGCTCTTTTTGCAATTTATCCCTGTGATGTGCCGCGCGAGAAAAGTCTTCTACTAGACAATCCTGGACCATTATGGCGATCATTTATCCATCGTCCTCTGTGATCATATATTCCGGTGATGCTCGTTGCACCTTTGATTTCTTGCGCGCGCCTGCTGCCTGTGAAGCTGGTCTCTTAGTTCCCCTTGGTTCTTGTGTGATGGGATTTGGGGCAGTCTCCTGAGCTCCTTTAGCTTGCTTTGGCTATTCGATGGTCGCTTTCTACCCCTTTTGAGTTCCTATATGCTTTGACCCTTCATTTTCCGGAGTCGGATTTTTTTGGCCCATCCTTGGTTTCTTGGGTACTGGGATTTGCGGAGGCTGTGTTTCCACCTACGCTGCTTCTCCTTATGCGGGTCCTTTTGGTACTTCCCAGGGGATGGATGGGATCCTCCATGTGTCATGCCATTCGCTGATGACCATGTCTATATCACCTTCTGTGATGCAGTAGCGCATCGGTAACCACTGTTTATTTGGATCCTACCTTGGTTGTATCCACATGGCTTGACGTGTAGTCTAGAAGTTAGCGATGTCCCCATATCGCACGACAACCTCTGGTGTTATTCTCCATGATCGGCTGATAGCTTCTTGTATGCCCCGTAGGTATTCTTCAAAGATGATTCCATTTTCCCTCTTATGCCTAGCCTGTGGCCCGGATCTTAGTAATAGATATCTCACTCCCACTCGCTGTGGTCTAGTACAAAAAACTACAAACTTTGGTTCCCGCCATCCCATGAAGGCTATGAGGGTGAGCAACCATGAGTAATGGAATTCTGTACCGAGGTCCTGCACATCCTTGCAGTCCACTTGGAACAAGTTTAATAGATAAGGCGCCCAGCTCAAGAAGGTGCCTTCTGTGCACTGAGCTGCAACTACGATGACTCCCACCGGTACTTCGTCTTTGCGGCATTTTCTTAATAGTTTACATGATAAGATATTTGCGCCCAATTGTGTCGCTCCAATGTTGATCTGTTTGATTATAATGCATCTTGTCCCCCTGGCGGTACCATATTTCTACTTCTTTTCCTCTGCTAATGCTTTCTCCTTGGATTTATCGTCCAGAATCAGTGCGAGATCCATACCCCGGCTGGGTAGTCCTGTTATCTGTGCGATAATATCAACAATTATGGGGACAAGTTTGTCCATCCATATATCCCCTCCATGCGTGACTGATAACAACTCCTTAACGCATGCTGTTGCATACTAGCATCTGCCAAAATGTGGAAGTTTTAGCAACCCTAAAATGCCTGTTCTATCCAGTCCAACTACCCACTGATGTGGTTGGCTGATCATTTCTCCAAGTTGGTTTACCACTATGTTTTGCATAAAAACCATCGACGGAAGTTCCAGGTACTTGGTTTTGTCTGATACGTCATGGTCGGAATACTTGAGCTTCCCGATGTGACCCAGTAGCTGCGGATATACCTGTACTCCCTCTGGTATCCGTGGTAGCACAATTTCTGCTACCGGTTTCTTGCGAGGTGAGCTCAGTATCAAAACTCTATCTTCCTACTATGGTGGTTGGTACAAAGTTCCAACAACTCCTGGTTTCTTCCCTGTAAGCCATTCTAGCCAAGTCGAGGTAGTTCCCGTGGTCTCTTCTGTTGGTTGACCTAGGCTGGGTACCTACTACTCGTTTGGTTTCCCTTCTGATCCTCGATTCTGTGCCGTTCCATTAACTTCCATGACAAGTTCAGTGCTTTTTGGTTGCACTTCCTGTTGGGTTTCCGCTTCCTTGTTCTGAGGTTCCTGCACTGCTACTGGCATGTCCTCTTTCATGGCCTCTACTTGTGGCTGCTGAATCTCTTCTAGTATCGGTGTAGAGTTCACTGGTGTTATCTCTGGGGATGGGATCTCATCGATATCGACGATCTCCGGCTGCTGCTACTCATTTTCTTTTAGCAGTCCTTGTGACCTAGTTGGAACCATGGCCAATCTGGCTATCTGGCCTGGTTCGATGGAATTTAGTGATGCCATAGTGGTGAGTGTCAAACATTTGCTGAGTTTGGAGGACTGTGGTGAGCTCTGTGGTCTCGCTTTGTCCATTCAGGATGCTGTTTCTCTCTCTCTGTTCTCCTTTCGTGAATAGACTAATTGCTTCTGTGCTCGCGTGTTGTATGGGATTGTCATGAAGCTTATCGAAGACGCTTCCTCCATGATGCGATTAATGCACCACAACTGTGGGTTCAATGCATCTGCAACAATTTTTTACTTGCCATTATGCTTATTTTTCTGTTTCCAGTTGGCTTGTTTAATGTGATGTTCCATAAGTCCCTGTCGTGCCTTAATTCCACTTAGTGCTGTCTTGTCATCCTGTTTTTGCTGACTTTTTGTTTCCCACTCATTTTTATTTGGCATGTAATCATTGTTCTTGTCTTTTCTGCATTCGTGTTTTGAGCATCTTGTGGATTTTTTATCTCTGGCGTGCTTTGCGCTTTTCAAATTTTTTTTTTTTACTGCGCGGTGGGTGGTCGACTGTCCTTATACAACTTCAGTCGACTATTGTTGATCATTCCTCTGAGGTTTGCACCTGCTAAATATCTTAACTATACAACTCCACCATTTATTACAGATTTGACCTCGTATGGTCCTGACCAATCAATTCTCAGCTTTCCTGGGTGCTGAAACAATTTGCTGTCATAGAGCAATACTAGATCTCCTTCCTTGAAAGTCTTCTTCTTAATGTTTCAATCATGCCATGCTTTGTCTCTGGCCTTCTACACTTGTTGATGGAATCCTGGATGGAATCCTGCAAGGATTCGGTCTTCCTTGATTGCTAACAGTTGGTTCAGTCTTTCCTGTATTGGGCCGCATTCTGTCATTTGTGTGATAGCTGCTACGTGTAAGCTGGGTACTAAAAATTCTAATGGCACTACTGCTTCTTGGCCGTAGACTAGTTTGAATGGTGTGTTCCCTATCAACTTTTTGCATGTCCTCCTATATGCCCATAATACTGCTGGTACTTTGAGGTCCCAATTGTCTCTGTTGATGTTACAGATCTTCATTGCGTTCTCTAGAATTTTGTTGAAGGCTTCTACTGTGCCATTCATTTGTGGATGATATAGTGTTCTTTTATGGTGGTGAAATTCAAACTCTTTGAGCATCACGCAGATGGTGCTATTTATGAAATGTGTACCTTGGTCACTCATCAAAACTCTTGGGCACCGAAACCTAGTAATTACTTGTTCAAATAAGAAGTGTGCATATGTATCTGTGCTGCAGTATTTTACTGGTGCGTTTTCTGCCCACGTTGTTAGGTATTCTATCACGGTGATGATGTATCTTGCTCCTATTATTTTGGATGGTAGGTTAATTGGTCCCACAAAGTCTATTGCCCATTTATCAAATGCCTATAATGTCACTTGCGGCCATAACGACATCTCGTCCCTTCTGTTGGGTTTGCATACCCTTTGACAAACATCGCATCCCTGACAGTACTCTTTCGAGTCTCTATGAATCGTTGGCCACCATAATCCTGCGTGGAGTACCTTTTGCGTGGTAGCTTTTCCTGCATAGTATCCTCCTACCAATCCCTCATGGGCTTCTGCTAAAATTCTTGGTCGTTCGTGCTCTAACATGTATCTTCGTAAAATGCTATCTGTGCCCATTTTATATAGATGTCCTGTGATCATTTGATAGTCGACTGCATGGACTACCAGGTTCTTCTTCTGCATGGTGGTATATTCTTGCGGCGCGGTACCTGTGCTCAAGTACTGGATGATCTCTGTGAAGTAGTCATCAACAATCTGTACTGAGAATAATTGGGCATCCATAAAGTTGTCTTCTAAGTTCATGGGTTCTTCTCCATTTGTGACCCGTGATAGGTGGTCAGGTCGTGCATTTAGTTTTCCTGGTTTGACTATTACTTCGAAGTCAAATTCTTGAAATAACAGTAACCATCGACATATTATCCCCCCAAACACTGGCTTGTTGACTAGGTATTTTAGGGCTGAGTGATCTGTAAACATCTTAAATTTTTTTCCCAATAGGTAGTGCCTAAACTTCTGTAGTGTGTAAACCATAGATAGTCCTTCTCTTTCCGTTGTGTTATAATTTTGTTATGAGTTTGATAGTTTTCTGCTTGCGAACGTTATCGGGTGATCCAAGTCTCCTACTCCTAGCTATGCTAAGATAGCTCCAAGTGCTATCGCTGATGCATCTACATGCACATGGAATGTCTTTCCCTAGAATGTAAATACTAATATCGGTGCAGTGACCATCTTTTCCTTCAGAGTATCGAGACCGTGTTGACACTCGTCGTTCCATTGGTACTTTGTATCCTTCCTTAACAGTTTTTCCATTGGTTCCGTGATATGCGCATATCATTTGATGAATTTCCTATAGTATCATGTGTGTCCTAACATCACTCGTAGCTGACAAATTGTTTTTGGTGTCGGTAAATTGACGATAACTGCGATCTTTGCCAGATCAGCCAATAACCCTTGTTTTCATACTATATGGCCCAGTAGTATCCCAAATGGTGTTCCAAATATACATTTCTTTATGTTTAGTGATATTTGACACTCTCTGCATCGTTCTAGCATCATGCGTAAAACTTCCACATGGATTTTCAACAAACTATAGAATGTCAAGTCATCCAGGTATACTTCGAGAAAATGATGGATGTGTTAAAATAATGTAACTGCAAAGTGTATTCTTATTATTATTTGATATATTATTCATTGGATCAATCAAATTGTGGATTGATCATGTAGGCTATTGTAAAATGACCAAATCCCCTTTTGCGGATTGGTCATAATGTAATTGTAAAAGGCAAAAGAAGAAGTCGGCCCTAGAATATATCAAGAAGCCCCAACATATAATAAAGGTGGTTATAACCACCCAGTTGGAGAAATCGGCCCTGCCAGTGAAGAGACACTTCACATGTACCAGTCTTGTATAAATAAGGAGGCTAGCGCCTCACTTAGACACATAACTCACTTGCTCATTTTGAGAGACAAGTTTCGGAATTGCAGTTAGAGAAGAAGGAGAGAGAGTGGC
>SNQJ01S0021426.1:27097-60082 GCA_010110895.2 Picea sitchensis | reverse complement strand
TATCCAACCGCTACCACTATAACCTCCAGGTGTGCCCACGATGCCCCTTACGCGACACACAAGGTAAGTCGGGGGGAATTGAACTCGAAACCTCATGGAACTTCATTTTCACGGCACTTGCCAATTGAGCTGCCCCCCGGGGGGGACTATTAATTATTTAATTATTGTACCAGAGAGTGAATTTCCAAGTGTCCTTACTGACTGGATAGATGTAAGCAACACGATTTTTATTTAATAAATAAATGGGACATAAGGAACAACCAAGTTAAAAAGAGATGATTATGAATCCATGAGTGGGGAACAAGTTGAAGCTGACCCTCGGCAGGAAAGGACAAGTGTCAGAAGTCAATTCTAGTGATTGACACACCCTGAAAATCAGGGATTTCCCCAAGCTGCGAAAATTCCCAAGGAGGGAAAAGAGCTGGGAAAAATAAGACTTGGGAAAGAAAATAAAGATTCATACACATGTGAGGAGGCATGACACTACTTAACATGTGGAAGAAAGGAAATAACTTGTTAAAAGATTTATTTCTGTAGAGAACATGGGAGAAGGAGTTGTTGTGTGATAACTATATGTGTTAGGAAACTATAAAAAATGAAAGGACTGCTGAAAAATGAAGCTTAGTTCACCCTTATGGATTCATGATCATGCTTGGGGGTGATTGGATCAAGTGATTTGGCTGATCCATTCTACGGCTGGGTGAAACTTGGTTGCTCCTTCTGTGTTCCAAGTTCTTATTTAAGTTATTTGTTAAATATATAATGGCGATGTTATTGTTATTGATGGAGTTGAATTGTATATTATTGAGTTGATACAACTACAGGTTCAAATATATTCATTATAGGGTAGCTGAATCTAAGTTGCTGCATACAAATAATAGTTTATGCATAAAGAGAGATATTTCTATATAGGAATAGATCTAAATTTTTGAGATCAATATAATCTATGATATGCATGACTTTACATTTAAGTTATGTAAAAAAATTCTTACGGGTCTGTCCAAACTAAATTGCAGACACATAGAGAAGGGTATTGCCTTTAGAAATCGAAGATATATATATATATATATATAATGGAGTCCAGAAATATTTGAAATGTGTGAGCCATGTCTAAATATTATAACTCCTTAAGAGTTTAATTATAGTAGTATAAATAAATTGTTGAAAAATGTTCATATGAGGAGTTTCACTATTCTTTCCCGTTCACTATTCAGTAAGGAACCCTAATACCTTTCTCAACCTTCTAACTCCCATTGTTTGTGAATAAAGAGGATCTAACCTGTCAAAATGATCATGAGAACAATCTTTTAATATCACCTCCACTAAGTCAAAATTAAATATAATTAGAAAGATTAAACTAAATAAGGGATTTATTACTTAGACCTGTAGTATTTGTGCGGAGCTAGTACACAGACGAGGAGATCGACCCTAGGAGATATTGATACCTTGAGTAGGGAGAAGGTGAATAAGAATGTCCTGATGGGTTCCTCGCACAAAGAAAGGACCCATCATTAGCAATGTATATATTGAAATCATGCAAAGAATATATTCTTACAGATTTAAATAAATATAATTTAGCTAAATCTTAACTACACAGTAAACAATTCAATGACAAAATAATATAATTCACAACAAAATAAATTGATAATGAAATAGTTTTAATGTGTTAGTTTTACACTTATTGAGTGTTATAAGTATCAATATTTCATGTATAGATCAATGTAATCCATGTAGTAAGTAAGTTTTTGGGAGAAATAGAAGAGAAATACTCTCAAACTGCAGAGCGAAGACGGTTACTTGTTTGTTTTAACTTGAAACTAATAGATATTGCACTGTTGCAATTGTGCATGTGTATGGTTGTTGTCTGTTTTATTGAATGAGTTATGTAACTTGGTTTTAAGCTTCAATTGTTTCTTTTCTGGTAGTCTTCATGCAAGGAGTGCACAGGGCCAACACAAGGTGTGCGGAGGCCAAACCTTTTACAGGTTCAAAATCTCAGGAGGGACAATGCGATTCTTCATAGAGTGAGTGCAAGGAGTGCGCATGCGACTTTAAAAAGTCCAAAGCTTAGGATAATTAGTGCAAAGAGTGCGCGGGCCCATAAAATTATAAGGTTCAAAGCTTAGGAGAGATACACAAGTGTGTGCCAAGGTTCATTTCATCAAGTGGGCGAAGCTCAAGAGAAATAACGTGTGCATAGTTCCAAGTGGGGATTCAAGGAGTGTAAAATCCCTTTGTTTAAGAATGGGTGGATGAGATCTGCTCGTGAGGAGTAGAATTCCCCTGCAATCGTTAGATTAGTTAGAAGAGCACGATTTTTAAGCCCCGAGTCCTTTGAAATTCATTGCTTCGACAATTTGGGGACAATTAATTGTGGTTGAGAGGCCCGAAGCCCCAAAGCCCGAAGTTAAATATCAGTCGTAGATATGGTGAAGCGTCAGCCGTAGATCCCCGAGCCTTTCAGAAGTTTGGAGGTTCGACCATTCACAAATTAGTCATGGTTGTTTTAAATGAAGGAACCCTAGAGCACCAGATTTCCAGAGTGATTATAAACCATTGATCGCAGGAAAGTGAGGGCTGTTAGATCCCCGAGACATCTGACAATTCAGTACTTTGGGTGATTTGGTCATTTTTTTGTGGAGAGGAAAATCCCCCGAAGCCCAGATTCCCGAATCCATTTACAAGTGTAGATTGTGAAAGGGAGGTGGATCCCCGTCCGCTGTTCGATTGAGTCGTGCTACCAACATTTACAAAGTGGTAGCATAGGTTAAGGACCTACACTCACCAATCAAGTCACTTTATGACCAGATTCGACTGGTAAAGACTCTGGTGCATTTAAGCGTATAGTTGTTTGAAGTGAATTCTCACGGAGCTCCAGAGTTTTGGAGCACCAGAGTGCCTAGGTTTAGTCTATGGTCACGTGTACAAATTCACAGAAGGAAAATGACCCTCGCAGACAAGAAATTTCATGCAGTGGGGGGTGAAGGGCTTGCAGTACATAGTTAAGGGGTTTTGCAAGGACCCGCGAGCCACTTCAGCTCTTGGGAGGATCGATCCTAGACCCAGAGGTCATGCCAGCCCATAGGGGTTTGCGTCATATGTCAACTCAATAATGTAAGTTCAAACTCACGTATACAAATAACTCTTAATATAGGAGTTACCTAGATTATAATTTATCCAAATAACTCCAAAGGAAAAAGAAAATCAAAACGATAATGTTCCTTGTAAAAGGCATTATTTTTAATAATTAAATCACTTGGAATAGTGTGTATCTTAGAAACGTTATATAAATTAGCTTAGAAGTAAGAATGATAATCTCTGGAGGCGATGCCAAACCTTGAGTTTCTATTATAAACTAAGTTCACTCTTATACATACAATATAATGTGAGTATATGTGTCTTATAATCATAGATAAGTATTTTTTTTAGCGTAGTGTCAATTTTTTTTTGTCACAATTGAATAAGTATTAATATACAAGTAGTTGGTATATTACATATATTACATATGGTATCAGAGCCTAGGTTGACAACACTAGATCTTTTGGGCGTAACAAAATTATTAAACATAATTATGTATGTTTAAGTTATAACCCAGATGGATATTTTATTGTTAAAGTGACATGATAATATTCAACCTCACAGTATGTTAACACAAAACAAAGAAGAAATTACCCCTGAAGGAAATGTCAACCAACAAAATCCTGAACAAAAAAGTGAGAAGAGTTCAGCCTCACAGGTGTTGGAAACCATGAGAAGTCTCATAGTGGAACTTAAGACTTTCAATGCTGACAATGAAAAGATTAAGAAAAAACAGGAAGAGAAACAAGAGCTGAATGAAATATTGTTGCAAAATATGGTCGAGAAAAGTAAATCAAGGAAATCAAAGGGAAACAAGGAGACTAGTTAACAATCATCTGAGGAGAATAGATCTAAGTCAGACGATAGATCCTCAAGCAATACTCAACCAAGAGGAGAATCACAAACAACCTCTACCAAGAAAAGGAAACAATTATATCACTTGGAAGGTGAATTGAAAAAGATTAAATCCTCTACATTTGACGAAGAGTAAAAAATGGGTGAAGAAGCTGAAGCATGGTTACTAGACATCAAAAAATACTTTCAAATTTATAATTATTCCAGTAATATGAAAGTTAGAATGACCATTTATAACTTAAAAGGGAAGGATAACATCTAGTGACAAGATCTGAAATTAACAAAAGGGTTAAAAGAGAAAATAATGGAGTGGTCATAATTTAAGAAGTATTTTAAGAAACAAGACCTATCGAAAAGTTACTATGAAAGAAAGACTAAGGAATTTTATGAACTGCGACTAGGACAAATGTTAATGGATGATCTAATTAATAAATTCCTAGATCTGCTGAGATTTTTACCTTATATTAAAGAAGATAAAGTGAAAATTCAGAGGTTTTCTAAGCTGTATACCAAAATCTTATAAGGACATAATTGAATTCGAAAATCCTAAATATTTGAATGAAGTGTTTAAAACAACTAGAATGTGTTATGAACAGTATAAACAGAGGTCTGAAACACCTAAGGTTTAGAAGGAAAGAAAACAAGATAAACTGAATCACGTAAGAAAGGGTTTAAACCAACCCCTTACCCTAACATGAATAAGGGATTTCAAAGAAATGACCATCCATCTAGTACACATCAAGCTCAAGGAGGAAACAAACTAGTAAATTTTGGATTTAAGAAGATTGCAGACGATCCTATAGAACCATTGAAATGTTGGGAGTGTGTAGAACCACATTTACGAAGAAACTGCCCATGTTTAAAACCAACAAATAGGACTACAGTTCACAACCTACAAGAATCTACCATAGTTGGAGATATGGGAAAATACATACACATAATTAATGCTGCCTTAGATGGAAGACAAGTTGATCATCAGTCTACTGTAGTAGAGATTGAAGGTAAGATACAAAACAAACAAGTCTCTATCCTAATAGACCTAGGGGCAAGTTTGAGTTACACAAACCCATCATTAGTAGAAAGTTGTAAACTGAAAAAGGTGAAACACCCTAAGTCTTGGTTAGTACAATTGGTCATCGACAAAAAAAATAAAAGTACCAGAATATATTTCTAAGTGTGATATAGGAATAAATGATCAGAATACTTTGGTTAACTTAAATGTGTTACCCTTAGGATCATAAGGCATTCTTATTGGTATGGATTGGATGGAATCACACAAGTTCCTGCTAAATTGTTATGAAAAATCATTTGTTTATCAAGACAAAAGTGGGGTAAAAAGAACAGTTCAAGGACTAAACAAACTAGTTTCCTTGAGACATTTATCATCCATGTAACTTAAGAAATGCATAAGAAAGGGGTGCCAACTGTATGCAATTTAGATAATGGATATGTTAAATGAAGATGACAAATCAAAACTGGAAGACTATTTGGTCTTAAGAGATTTTAAAGATGTTTTTGTTGATGAGATACCAAAATTACCTCCAAGAAGAGAAATACAATTTTCTATTGACTTAAAACTAGTATCTGCCCTTGTGTCAAAAGAACATTACAAAATGAGCATTCCTAAGTTAGCATAACTTAAAATATAGATACATGAATTACTAGACAAAGGATATATCAGACCCAGTGTATCACCATGGGGGGCATCGGTTTTATTTGTCAAGAAAAAGGATGGAAACTTTTTGACTATGTATTGATTATCGACAGTTAAATAAAATGACCATTAAAAATAAGTATCCTCTACCAAGAATTAATGATCTATTTGACCAAGTGGGAGGAGCACAATATTTTCCAAGATTGATCTAATATTTGGTTATCACCAAGTCAGAATTAAGGATGAGGATAATAATAAAACAACTTTTTGAACACGATATGGACATTACGAATTTGTGGTAATTACTTTTGGACTCACAAACGCACCAGAAAATTTCATGTGCCTAATGAATAATATATTCAGTCAGTATCTAGAGAAGTTTTATTTTTATTTTTATTGATGACATTTTGATTTATTCAAAGATGGAAAAAGAACATGAAGAGCACCTAAGAATAATGCTGTAAACGTTATGAGAACATCAACTCTATGCTAAATTCAACAAGTATGACTTCTATCAGGAAAAGATACAGTACTTAGGACATATTATTTACGAAGATGGGATATCAATAGATGTAGAAAAGATAAAGGAAATAGTAGAATCTCCTAGACCCACAAATGTAGCAGAGATATGATCATTTATGGGGATAACAGGTTATTACCGAAGATTTATTGAAATTTTTTCCAAGATCGCTTTTCCTATTACATCTTTATAAAAAAAGGGGGTAAATTTTATTTGGTCACAAGAATGTCAGGAAAGTTGTAATCAATTAAAGGAACGACTAACTATCGCACCAATTCTTAAAGTCGCTGACCTTTATAAATATTTCACTGTATGCATCGATGCTAGCAAGGAAGGGTTAGGTGGAATTTTATCACAAGGACACATGATTTCCTATGAATCCAGAAAGTTAAAGGACCACAAACGCAACTATGTGACACATGACTTATAATTAAATTCTCTAATACATGCACTAAAGATATGGTGTCATTATTTAATAGGAAGGAAATTTTTGATTCTAGCTGACAATAGTGGTGTAAAGTACTTGTTAAATGAGCAAGGATTAAATGTGCTACAAGCAAGGTGGATGATATTTTTAAGCGAATTTAACTTTGAAATCAAACATATGAAAGACAAGGAAAATAAAGTTGCAAACGCACTTAGTAGAAGGACAAGCGACATTTATGAAATAATTGTGAGTAGATATCATAATGATCTCAGAGACAAAATCATATTTGCAAGTACAACATATAGGGACTATGTAAAAATAAAGGAAAAAATGATGTTAGGTGGGGAAGAAATCAACAAGATATGTTTCAGAATCGACCAAGAGGGAATTCTAAAATTTAAATCATAATTTACATTCCAAATTCAATGGATTTGAAATTGCTAATCTTTAATGAAATCCATAAAAAACCTTATTCAGGCCATCCTAGATATTAGAAAATGATTTTAGCACTAAGAAAACAGTTTTATTGGCCTAATATGAAAGTTGATACAACTAACTAATTGGAAAAATGTTTAGAATGTCAATAGGTGAAGGCGGAACATCAACATCCAACATGTTTATTGCAACCTTTCCCTCTACCAGAATGGAAATGGGAAGTAATATCAATGGATTTTATCACAGGTTTGCCAAAAACAAAAAAACAACATGAATGAATTATGGTAGTAGTGGATATGTTAAGTAAATATGCACATTTTATACCTGTAAAGTCTACTTACAAAGCTGTTTGTATTGCATAAAATGAAAGAGATTTTTAGATTACATGGAGTACCAACGCAAGTAATTTCTGATAGGGATGTTAAGTTTACTTCAAGTTTATGGAAGGCATTGTTTACAGGTCTTGAAACATAGTTTAACTTTAGTACATGTTACCATCTAGAGACAGATGGACAAACCAAACATACTGACCAGATTATTGAAGACATGCTCCAAATGTACGTTATGGACAAATCAATAAAATGGGAAGACTACTTACCTTTAGTAGAATTCGCCTACAATAACGACTATCAATCCTCAACCAAAATGAGTTCATTCAAAATCCTTTACGACATGAGATGTATGACTCATATTAGCTGGGATAATCCAGTAGACAGGATCATGGTTAGACCATATATGTTACAAGAAATGGAAGTGATGGTGAAAAAGGCCCAAAAAAATTTAAAAGTGGCGCAAGACTGACAAAATTTTTACCTTAATAAGAACATAATGCATAAATAATTTAATGTTGGAGATCATGTTTATCTTTGGGTTAAGGCAAGAAAAGGTTAGCTGAAACTTGGAAGATGTACAAAACTAGCATCGAGGTTTTGTGGACCTTTTGATGTGCTAGCTCGGATTGGCCCATTAGCATATTAGCTAGCATTACTGAAAAATTTAAAAGTTCATAATGTTTTTCATATATGTCTATTAAATAAATATGTTCATGACCCTACTCATGTAATTGATTGGAATTTGTTACAGGTAGAACCAGAAGGTGAGTTCCAGGTGGAACCTTTGTGCATTTTGGACAAGAAAGAAACAATGTTGTGGAACTGGGTGACCGTTCGGGTAAATTTGCAATGGAAGCACTTCAACCCTGAAGAAGCTACTTGGGAGCTGGAAGATGTCACGAGGAAGACATATCCAGACTTGTTCCAAGAATGTCCGGAAATAAAAGCAGTAACACCAAGGACAATGTTATGTCCAAGGGGGAGAGTATGTAATACCCCTCGAATAAAATAAAGTATCATGCTAAATAATTTCCTTAAGTGGAAAATTTGAATATAGAGTTAGTGGGTAAATTTTACTGCTAATTATTTAATTATTGTACCAGATAGTGAATTTTCAAGTGTCCTTAGTGACTGGACAGATGTAAGAGATAAGATTTATTTAATAAATAAAGGGGACAAAAGGAACAACCAAGTTAAAAAGAGATGATTATGAATCCATGAGTGGGGAACAAGTTGAAGCTCACCCTGGGAAGGAAAGGACAAGTGTTAGAAGTCAATTCTAGTGATTGACACACCCTTAAAATAAATGATTTCCCCAAGTTGCGAAAATTCCCAAGGACGAAAAAGAGATGGGGAAAAATAAGACCTGGGAAAAAAATAAAGATTTATACACATGTGTGAGGAGGCAGGACACTGCTTAGCATGCGGAAGAAAGGAAATATATGATTAGAAGATTTCTTTCTATAGAGAACAAGGGAGAAGGAGTTGTTGTGTGAGAACTATATGTGTCAGGAAACTGTAAAGAACGAAAGGACTGCTAAAATATGAATCTTAGTTCACCCTTATGGATTCCTGATCATGCTTGGGGGCGATTGGATCAAGTGATTTGGCTGATCCATTCTACGACTGGGTGGAACTTGGCTACTCCTTTTGTTTTCTAGGTTCTTATTTAAGTTATCTGTTAAATATATAATGGCTATGTTATTGTTATTGATGGAGTTGAATTGTATATTATTGAGTTGATACAACTACAGGTTCAAATATATTCATTATAGGGTAGCTGAATCTAAGTTGCCGCATACAAATAATAGTTTATGCATAAAGAGAGATATTTCTATATAGGAATAGATCTAAATTATTGAGATCAATATAATCTATGATATGCATGAATTTACATCTAAGTTATGTAAAACAATTCTTATGTCCAAACTAAATTGCAGACACATAGAGAAGGGTACTGCGTTTAGAAATTGAATATATATATAGAAAAAAATGGAGTCCAGAAATATTTGAAATGTCTGAATCACATCTAAATATTATAACTCCTTTAGAGTTTAATTACAGTAGTATAAATCAGTTGTTGTAAAATGTTCATATGAGGAGTTTCACTATTCTGCCCCGTTTTCTATTCAGTAAGGAACCCAAATACCTTTCTCAGCTTCCATCTCCCATTGTTTGTGAATAAAGAGGGTCTAAACCGTCAAAATGATCATGAGAAAAATATTTTAATATCACATCAACTAAGTCAAAATTAAATATAATTAAAAATATTAAACTAAATAAGGGATTTATTTCTTAGACCTGTAGTATTTGTGCAGATCCAGTACGCAGATGAGGAGAGAAATCCTCGAAGAGATTGATACCCTGAGTAGGGATAATGTGAATAAGAATGTCCTGGTGGGTTCTGTTGAGCGCTCAACACACCCTAAAAGCCTTATGAAATTTTATCACTTTTTGGGTACCACTTGTTTTATTCTATTGTCTAAATCGATTTCACTTTTGGGAATGATCTATCTTTATTTTGTTTTCACGACTCTTATCAATCAAGTCAGGTTTGTTTGAACTTATGAAACCTCGTGTATAAAATAACTTGCCATCTGAACTAAGAATTTGCAAATAACATTGCACCTAACATGCTTATGTTCGACGTCGAAAAAATTCAAGCAGGTAAAGTGGCCACACAGTTACAATAGTCGCCGAGTGCCGATGTATCATCGACATTGGCAAAAGGTGGAGTTGATTTGCATATTTATTCGCCAGGAAGTTTCAAGAGATAACTGATCCCCATCGGCATCGACAAAATATGGGAAGGATAGACATCGACAAAGGTCGTAATGAAATCACCAATAGCTGATGAATGATGCGATTTATCAGGGTAGTGGAAATCTAGAAAGGTTAAAACAATCATTTTTTTCTGCGACAAACATATCGCCGATTGCCGATCCCGATACAATTTCGACATTGGGACCTTTTGAGAGAGTCGATCCAAGAGCACTTGGGTAGGTTTATCGCCGATCACCGATCCTCGATACTTTTTGGCGTCGACAAGATATGATCGAGTTTTAGAACATATAGCTTAAATAAAGTCCCGATTCCGATTAACACGAGTAAATTAAGACACCGGTCTTGAGTGCCACGTGTATTTATCATGTAAGGGTGTTGTATGACCTAGTTTTGTCCCGAGTCATATTAAGGTTCCTTGGGTCCTAGTCACACCTCCTAGTCATCTTTTCCACATCAACTCTGTACGACAAGATCGATCGGTGTTAGATCTTTTGCAAGAATATATCAATGGAAAGTGTTAAAAGCAGAATACCAAACCTCGACTCACCAAGTGGACTAGCGAAACAATGGGATGATTCCGACATAATATACAATTATATTCTGACATTTAATAAACCAGTTAATGCTTCATCCCACATTTGTTGCTACGTCGTGCGCCAATTGAACAACAAAAAATTGAAACCACCGATAGGCCACGTTACAATCCGCGCTCGTGCCGTCAACCCACAATGAATTTAATCTTAAACATATTTGAAGATCTGGCAGCATATTTAATGAAAATACACTCATAACCCGAATTGAATGGCTGATGCGACAAGGTAAGTTCATCCCTTTTTAAATCTCTAGAACAGTTTTGAATGATTTCATTATGCGCACAAGTTTGAATTCCAGAGCATCCGAAGAAGTAAGGCAAGCGTCTCGAGACTGTGTTGATCCCCATATTACCAAAACCAGGTTAAACAAGTTGTAGAGGTATGTGTTTAAGTTTTTCAATTCGACGGTCATGATTTATATATGCATCTAATTTCTTACACAGTCTCTAAACTATGTTCTAACTATAGGTAAAATGTCGCCGATAAATCCAACCACCAGATGCCTTCCGAGAGCACCCAAGCTAAAGGAAGCTGAGACAGGTGAAGGTTCTTCTCCTGGTGTGGCAAGGTAGCTGGAATACACTCCCAGGGAAGAACCGGTTATAATAACCTCAACAAAGAAATCCTTTGTCCAACCTCTGGTCTTCGGTGATATAGAAGTAGACACCAGATCTAAAGTAATGCTCCCACAGTGGGGGGACCTTTTCAATAGAATCGACCGAGAGGAGTACCCGAAGTATATCCCACACAAATACTTGGATGTAAGGGCGCTCGATGACCATGTGTTCCCAAACATTCGACGGTCTTATTTGCATATGGTAGCCAACATAACCATGATTTTACCTTGCATAGAGGTTTTGAAGTGGCTAATCGACCATTCAGACACACATAAATGTTTAATCAACGATGAGCATGGCGGGTGTGTCAGATTTTTCCTCTTGACAAAAGTCCAGAAATACTACAAACTCAGAGACCCAGAGGAGTGACTAAACATAGACTTCATGGTGAAGTTATACAAATTCCACGACACCAACTGGGTGATGGCCTCATGGTGGAAGGAGGACAAGAAGTTTACCAACCAGAGAAATGGATGGTATGGGATGGTTAACTTGAGGGAGACATACATCTATTTGATGGCTCCCATATGCTGAATATATGGATGCCCTTGGCGTACACAGTGGCAATCTCTGGGAGAAGCATCAATTGGGGAGTGATAATTTCCAAACAATTGAGAATATGTGTACAACAAGATCAAACTCCGAAAGAAGGGGAAACACCTGCTTTCGACATGGACTCGTACATGCTCGATGTCATCTGTGTGAGAAATGTCTTCACCGACATGAATTTAAGTGGGCATGTTGCGAATCTCCCAATCCACGTTTATTTCAGCATACTATGGGAGAACAAGTATAAAAAATCCTATGCACTCATCTACGATGAATTCATCGCTTGTATTCATTTGATCATATTTAAAAAAGGAATTCCCAAGATTATCTGCATCAACCAAGAAAATGGTAGAAAAGGTAGGCCACTGGTATTTAGATGAACACTCAACCTATATCAGGGTGTTAGGGGAAACCAGAGCACCACATATCCTACTCTCTCATGTCCTAGACTGGGTTGTTGTGGGATAAATATGTTATCAGACTATCTTGCAGGGCTATAACACCACACTAGTCAAGGACAAGAAGCGAGCCTTCATACCCTACGGTTTCCATGTGGGGTTTTATCTCATAAAGGAAACTACTCAAGCCAATTAGAAAGGGTTGAGCCAACTTGAATTCAAGTTCCCAACAGGCCAATTCCACAAGCATGAACCTAAATGATTGGTCCTCCAACATGCTTCACAGGTATCATTCTATTGGACATACACTCATGATAAGTTTGAGGATGGAATTTTCACAGAGTGTGCCCAAGACTGGGACAAGGTAGTACAGAGGATGCCCAACCCAAATATGATTAGGTTCAAGGCCATGAACATGGATGAACAGGTGGAGACAATAGAGAAGTTGGCTCAAGAGGCCCTCATAGTCAGGGAATAAATCAGAGCGATAGAGACCACAAAGGCACATAGAAGGGGATTTCTCTTGCTAGAAGGGGCACAAACAATCATTGACTAGTTGAAAAATTACCCTGTTCTGGTGGATATGAAAAGGATTCTCGCTGATGACCCAATCGAAAGCAGAGGAGAGCTAAGTGTCCTAGAGCTGATACAACTTGAATAAATCATCGGGCCAAAAAACCTTGAAGTTACACCACCACAGATCAGATCACCAGTGGGAATTTCAACCCAGCTTGGGATAGCACGGACATAAAGAAGAACAAGTGTACCAAATCCCTTGTTCGACTTGATAACCATCTATTATGATGAGGAGAGTTCAAAGGCATCCCTGATGACTCCAGTGAAGATCACAGAGGAAAAAGAACCCAAGAGAGAATCTACCCCAGGTCCCGATGCTTCAATTCAGAACCTTTCATAGAGTGAGAATGAGGTCGAAAGTGCCTTAGACACTGAGCTACTCGACGTGCCATGAACCTCAATGGACAACTCGAGGGATGAGCTACGATCAGGCATCCAGAAAGAGGAAATTCCACAACCAAAAATCGACATTTCAACAATCGATTTCCAAGTAAGTACCGAACATGCCCTGGTTCCTCAGTTTTGGTCGATACCTTACCAGACGATGAGCAACAAACGAAAGTCGAGCCATCAGGACATATGGAAGAAGCTTAGGAACCCATCCTAGAATATATACACATAGTTGGGAGCTTGGAAAATACTCTAACTTGGGGAGAGCAAAAAATCCCCGAACTTGTTGATGAGGTCGGTGATATACAAGCAATCGCCTATGAACAAAAGAGAAAAGCCATCATGAAGAGAACCACTACGAAGAGGAGGCTTACGTTGGATAGTTTGATTCTCATCACCACAGAGGAAAAAATTCTCATCACAGAACACGCCAAGACATCCGAGATTATCGGCGCAGGACTAGCTATCTCAGATGCCACCTTGGATAGGGCAAGAAGAGATGAAAAGGAGTTGGCCATTGTGCTTAAGGAGCTGGAGCATCTGCGCCATTTGGAAAAATACTATTAGGACTCCACACGAGCCATGGTGCTTTTAAGAAGTGAGTTCCAAGACACCTATGTCAAATTCACGAATGAACAACACCATTATGGTTCTAGGAATAGGAGACTTCCAAGAAGACACCCTTATGGTTCTAGCAACCTGTAAGGATGTGGAAAGGTGGTATGAGAAGGCTCACCAAGTAGTGGAAAGGACTGATTACATCAACACGGTTCAAAAGGGATGAGACACTGAAGAGCATGACATTCGGGTGGTGAGGGATAACAACATAGATCAGATTAGGAAAGCGACTGAATACTGGGTGAAAATGGCCCAGGAACCTCAGCGAGATATTCAAGAAAAATGAGCCGATTTCGAAAGGAGTTGGGTAAAGATTAATTGAGAGATGAAAGACATTGACATGCGGAACAAGACTCAACATGGACAACAAAGATAAAAAAGGTGGTGATCATGGCACCAGGTCAGGTACAACAGTTCATGGAGCGTTCGATCAAGGCTCAAGAAATTTTGTAGCAGTTAAGTGTTAAAATAGTCAAGTATTGAGCACATGAAGTAGAAGTAAAAGAATTCCTTTTGTCCCCGATGGACCAACACAGGTTCCCGTATGCCAACACATGCGAGGAAATATTCGTCAAATGGTTAGAGTATGAGAAGAGTCATCCAATTCAATGAAACTATTTGATTATTCTTAGAAGATAGAGAGATGGAAGCACCATGTGGTGATATTTTGTTTTACTTAGCTTGCACTTTTGATAGCTATTTTTAGTTAATGATTCGTTATAAATAAGAGGATTGACCTTTTAGCAAGGGTCGATGGTTTTGGAAAAAATCCTCATTTTTGGAATTGTAAACAACTATTTCTGAACTACCTTAATTGAGAAGTCCTGTTTAGGACCAGAGACACACTTTTCTTTTCATCAAAGGTGTGTGTGATTGGATTTGAGGAGGAATTACTTCCATTTTTATGTCATGAATGGATGCTGTAATGAGTAAGAGTTTCTGAATCTATTGATAAGTTAGCCGTTTCAATATTTTTGTAGTTCTTGTCTCTAATGATGAAAGCAAATGATTGTGTTAATGTGTGATTAATGCTAGAGCTAAGGAAACTATTTTTCTTGCCATCATTTTATTGCATGTATGTTTTCTTTCGATAATCATACCTCAGTCAATAATTGAAATACCAACAAGTTAATGTATTAGTACTAGGATTGTCACATGTGTGAAAATATTTTCCTGCATGCCTGAGCACAAGGGTTATCCCAAGATCAGCCTTCTTCAATAGTTAAGATTTCCCCTTTTACAAGATGGTTTGTAACAACACACATCTTTTAATCAGACCTATGTAACAAAAGAAAAGACAAAAAGAGAACGTTTAAACTGAAGGAGGAACTTTCACAAGAAGGTATCCTGTCAATCACTATGTAAAGCCCATCGATTATTTGGCTGGATCAAAAGATCTAGAGAACCATTCCACTATAAAATGCTATAGAGTCTAATTGGGCCTTAGTGGCGGGTTTGGTTCTTGTTATTGAGTTAAAGGGATTTAGGACCCCTCAACAGGTTCCTCACACAAAGAAAGGACCCATCATTAGCAATGTATATATCAAAATCATGCAGAGAATATATTCTTACAGATTTAAAGAAATATAATTGAGCTAAATCTTAACTACACAGTAAATAATTCGATGATGAACTAATATAATTCACAACAAAAGGAATTGATAATGAAATAATTTTAATGGGTTAGTTTTACACTTANCTAGAGCTAAGGAAACTATTTTTCTTGCCATCATTTTATTGCATGTATGTTTTCTTTCGATAATCATACCTCAGTCAATAATTGAAATACCAACAAGTTAATGTATTAGTACTAGGATTGTCACATGTGTGAAAATATTTTCCTGCATGCCTGAGCACAAGGGTTATCCCAAGATCAGCCTTCTTCAATAGTTAAGATTTCCCCTTTTACAAGATGGTTTGTAACAACACACATCTTTTAATCAGACCTATGTAACAAAAGAAAAGACAAAAAGAGAACGTTTAAACTGAAGGAGGAACTTTCACAAGAAGGTATCCTGTCAATCACTATGTAAAGCCCATCGATTATTTGGCTGGATCAAAAGATCTAGAGAACCATTCCACTATAAAATGCTATAGAGTCTAATTGGGCCTTAGTGGCGGGTTTGGTTCTTGTTATTGAGTTAAAGGGATTTAGGACCCCTCAACAGGTTCCTCACACAAAGAAAGGACCCATCATTAGCAATGTATATATCAAAATCATGCAGAGAATATATTCTTACAGATTTAAAGAAATATAATTGAGCTAAATCTTAACTACACAGTAAATAATTCGATGATGAACTAATATAATTCACAACAAAAGGAATTGATAATGAAATAATTTTAATGGGTTAGTTTTACACTTACTGAGTGTTATAAGTAGTAGCATTTCATGTATAAATCAATGTAATCTATGCGGTAAGTAAGTTTTTGGGAGCCATAGAAGATAAATACTCTCAAACTGCAGAGAGGAGATTGTAACTTGTTTTTTTTAACCTCAAACTAATAGATATTACACTGTTGCACTTGTGCATGTGTATGGTTGTTGTCTGTTTTATTAAATGAGTTATGTAATTTGGTTTTAAGTTTCAATTGTTTCTCTTCTGGTACTCTTTGTGCAAGGAGTGCATAGTGCCAACGCAAGGTGTGCGGAGGTCGAACCTTTTATAGGTTCAAAATCTCAGGAGAGACAGTGCAATTATACACAGAGTGAGCACAAGTAGTTCCCAGGTGAATTTTAAAAAGCCCAAAGATGAGGATAATTAGTGCAAAGAGTGCGTGGGCCCATAAAATTATAGGGGTCAAAGATCATGAGAGACGCGCAAGTGTGCACCAAGGTTCATTTCATCAAGTGGATGAATCTCAGAAGAAATATAGAATGTGAAAAGTTCCAAGTGGGGACTCAAGGAGTGTAAAATCCCTTTGTTTAAGAACGAGTGGATGAAATCTGCTCGTGAGGAGTAGAATTCCCCCACAACCGCTTGATTAATTAGAAGAGCATGGTCGCTAAGCCCTGATTCCTCCAGATTTCGTTGCTTCGACGATTTGGGGAAAATTAACTTCGGTTGAGAGGTGTGGAGGCCCGAAGCCCCGAATCCTAGAGTTAAATCTCAACCGTAGATCCTCGAGCCTTTCGACAGTTCAGAGGTTTAGCCATTCGAGAATTAGTCGTGGTTGTTTTAAGTGAAGGAAACCCGGAGCACCGGAGTTCCAGAGTGATTATAAAATGTTGATCGTAGGAAAGTGAGGGCCCTTATATCCCCGAGACATCCGACGAGTCGACACTCCATGTGATTTGGTCATTGTTGTGTGGAGTGGAAAATCCCCCGAAGCCCGGAGTCTTGAAGCCATTTACAACCATAGATCGTGTAAGGGAGGTGGATCCCTATATGCCATCCGATTGAGTCATGTCACCAACATTGACGAAGTGGTAGGATAGGGTAAGGACCTACACCTGCCGATCAAGTCACTTTATGACCAGATTCAACCGATAAATACTCTGGTGCATTTAAGCAAATAGTTGTTTGGAGTGAATTCTCCTGGAGCTTAGGAGTTCAAGAGTACCAAAGCACCTGGGTTTAGTTTGTGGTCATGTGTACAACTTCATAGAAGGAAAAGGACCCTCGTAAATAAGAAATTTTGCACAGTGTGGGGTGAAGGGCCCATGGTACAGAGTTTAGGGGTATTGCAAGGACCTGTGAGCCACTTCAACCCTTGGGAGATTTGATCCTAAATCGAAGGTCGTGCTATCCCATAGGGTTTTGCGTCATATGTCAACTCAAGAACATAAGTTCAAACTTATGTACACATATCATAATTTAAAAAAAATATCTATCTCTAAATAAAATATAAGTGGGATTATAATAAGGTAGGAGTTACCTAGATTCATGTTTATTCGAATAACTCCAAAGGAAAAGGAAAATCAAAACGATAATGTTCCTTTTAAAAGGAATTATTTTTAATAATTAAATAACTTAGAATAGTGTGTATCTTAGAAAATTTATAGAACTTAGGTTAGAAGTAAGAATGATAATCTCTAGAGGTGATTTTCCAAACCTCGAGTTTCTTTTATAAACTAAGTTCACTCTTATACATACAATACAATGTGAGTATAATAATTTTTTTTTAGCATAGTGTCAATTTTTTTTTTTCACAATTGAATAAGTATTAATATCCAAATAGTTGGTATATTACACCCAAATTCATGGTCTGGTGTGCCTCAAACTATATTCCCTCCAAGAGAACCATAATTTCCAAAACTCGGTTTGTGCTCATCGAATTAACTGCTCAATCTATTTCTGAAATGCTAAGATGGCCACTAAACCCTGATAGTGAAATATTAAATGAAATTGTGTTGGACAAATGTTTCAGAGAACTAAATCTTGAAGAGAGAGTTTCCCTTTTACATACATATCTGTGCAAAAATCTTGATGTTCCTACATATAATGTTGTTCTTGAATCTAGCTTGTTTCTTGCAATTCCAAGACAAATTATCTCTATGATTTCTATGATTTTAGGAACAGATAGTAACCTTGTGGTGGATGACTTTATGTTAGGGAATATGATATCAATTTTTCCATTTACAGTCAAACCCTTAGCCAAATTCAATTATGCCCAATTCTTAGCTGATCAAATTCATCATCAACTATCAGAGTTTGAAACTCTTAGGAATTTCAGATATCAATCCTACCTTGTTCACCTCTTCCTTTTCTCACAAGCCTTTCATTTTTTACATCTTGGACTAAAATTCAAAGATGAAATTGGAAATCGAGTGTCAGTTATTCATTGGAGTTTACTGATTAGGAAAAATCCTATGAATGTTGGATTCTCAGAGTATATTGATCATTTTATGTCCAAATCTTACCAAATCATACATGATGAAATTCCCCCGAGAATCTTCCCAGAATGTAAAAAATTATTATAGCTAAGCCCAGATAAGAAATTAGGAGACCAATACATATTTGAGAATTATATTGAAATCAGAATCTGTGGTTCTGAACTTCGACCATTTCTTTTACCTATTTTCTTGACTCCCAAAATTTTTGCACTGGAATACATTAGGCAAAGATTAAATTATGATGATACACATTTTGTATGAAGAAAATACAAGGCCAATTTTAAATTGAAAAAGGAGGTAGGACCCTTTATTGCCAATTCCAAATCAACATTGTAGGTAACACCAAAGGTTCTATCAGCTATGGGATTTCAACAAGGAAAATCATGGATGTATGGACCTCATTTAATGATTTCCTAAAAAAGAATCTTACATCGACAATATCCTTATCAACATCAGCACAAAGCACAAGTGGAGCTACTGGAAAACCAAAATAACTGGGAATATGTACATAACGTTTTGCAAATTCAAGGTAAAGTACCAAAGCTACCTTCAAAACCTCCAATGATAGAGACTCCTCAACAGTTTGAGAAGACATATAAAAGAAAAATTGTAGAGTCAACTTCAAAGGATTCAGGGATAGAGGAAGAAAGATAAGCAAAAAGACAGAAAATGGAGGCACTTGATGAAGAGGAAGATTCATAATTATGGGGAGAAGTAGCACCAGTTGACAAAGGACCTGCTGTGATTGTGAAAGTATCATCATTAGAGAAGCCTAAGGGTACAAAGAGTCAAAATGAAACAGAATTAGGGAGTACATATCAAGTAAATCAAGTAGATCATGTCCTTCATTTAATGGATATCAGTAAAATGGATGCAAAGATCAAACAAACAATTCTCCCTAAGAAAATTGAACATGATACATCTTAGACCAGAATGATATAATTTGTGGATTATGATAAGGGGAGATTGAATATAGCAGTGATAGAGCCAAAGGAACAAAATAAGGAGACACATATTTCTATTGATCTTAATGTAGTTCATCCACTGGACAAAATTGAATTGCATAGACAAATTGGAGAAATGTTGAATAGAGATGTCATGATCGCTAACCTGAGAATAAAGAAGCTGCAGGTTATAAATGATAAGCTCATAAATCAACTTTAAAATGAAAATTTGGCCAATAGAATCAGACAAATGAGAGTAGAGGAATTGGAACAATGGGTGATGGATCTAGGCAATAATATAAAAGATGAAGCATCTGTACAAGCTCTAATAAAAAAAAAATACAAAGATCCAAGCATGAAAGAAAAGGCTTAAAATCCTAGTAATTGGTCTTGTACATACCTCAGAACTATAGGCAGTCTAGGCAGAAAAAACAACTTTTGAAGAAAATGATACATATGGAATAACATATCGAATTGTATGGAAAACAGATTGAGACTCTATTAGGTGGGTCATATTCATATCAATCAACATAGACACTATATCCAACAGACGAATAATCAAACGCATTATCAGACTTGAATGTAAAGGGAGTTGAAATTGAAAAGATGAAGAAAACCATATCTGCACAGAATGAAGAAATTAAAGATAAGGATAAAGTTATTGAAGAATACCAGAAGTTGAGAACTAAGATGCTAACATATATGGATAAAATGAAGAACAAGTTTTCAGGAAAACCCTATCTGATAGGGGGTCAAACACATCATTTGGGATGAAATCATTAGTGAAGTTTCCAAGATTTGGGACTACTTCATGATAATAGATGATGGAATGATATTAATAGATGAAGCAAATGGTATTATAAATAAATCATTTGATGAATTATGAACTTGACCTTAGGTTTCTACTCAAATTACAAAATTCCTAAATTCCAATTTTAGAGAAACATTGACAAATAAAGGTTTCAAAGACATAACTACAATGGTTCTGGAAACTGAAAATATTTTCACAAAAGGGAATTTGATACCACAAGCTCAAAATAAATGCATAATGGTGAAGAGAAATGTTGAATCTTTCACAAATAAGTTTGAGAATCTAGTGAAGATGGGGTTACCTTCAACATGGGATGGTAAAGGGAAGCTTCTGTCATATTAAAACTACAGAAATTTTTATTCATTTATAGAGAAAAATAGGATAAATTTTAGGGGATGGATGATACTTTGAGAGGTTATTCCATTGTAGACATACTCATAGATGATTTCTATCTGCTCTGGAAAACACAAAATTTATTTTCAAATCCCCCTACATATGAAAAATACACAGAATTGAATATTGCATACATATAGATGAAGTCATTCAGTTATCCATCAAATGAAAATTGGAATCATCTCATCTAACTATTGACATGATGACTCACCAAGGAAGTTGAAGAAAATCATGAGTTGTCTTCTCCAATTGTCCTATTTTCTAGAAGTCAAAGATATTGTTGTATTTGAAAATATAGGAAAAGGGATTGAATAACCATTTTGGTTACGAACTGATTTGTATAAATATCTATGAAAAAAATACTGTAAAAGAGATTTTTGGGGCCCGAGAAAGATCATATCTTTAATAAATGCTTGCAAGTTTCGAGAGATTCAAACTTCTATGCATATGTTCATGCAACTCATTTTCTTGATGTTCTCTTCATGATCATAAATTCTTCTTGAATGTATCTACTGACATGACTATGATAACTTAGTACAACAAATACTATTACAAATTGCAAAGGTATCTTTAAAAGTTACATATTTCTAAGATATACTGTGATTATTGATCAGACCTATACTTCATTCATTTTTCCTAGTGAATAAGGAACAATTATTCTTTTATTTTCATTTTATATTTTTCTTTAGATACATATTCCATTATTATTTCCTCTGTCTGAAAGTTAAAATAATATTTATCAAGAGATACATTATTTTACATTTCACCTTTGTTTTTCTCTCTTCTTCTTCCATCTTTATAATATTCAATTGTGTTGCATTTTTTCTTCATTTTTCATATCGCCTCGATTTTCATGTCTATTGTTGGGCGGTTTTTCGGAACATGGTTTTTTGCCGATGGTTTTCTATTACCAGTTAAGGAATTAGGGTTGTTGACTAATCCAGGTCATTGGGTTAGGGTTTTGGATGCCGCTGGATCCTATATGTATATTGTATTGTAAACAATGTATCACTATGAATTCATATATAATATGTTGGTTTTCCCGGTTTGGGTTTCTAGGGGAAAAATATCTGTGTAATGTTTGTATTTTCCATTGTATATTTTCTGTTCTTTTACCGAAAATATGTTTACAGTAAATATTGTACAAGGTTAAAATCTACAACATGAGGCATCATCAAACACTCCATATGGTTGGAAGAATAACCAATTGGAGGAGATTATACTAAAAAACAAGAAAATGTATCGTAAATCCATACTAAACCCAAAATATTGAGACACTGACTCAAATATTGTGCTTTGTTCAAGGGAAACAAGACTGCTTCTAACAAAAAGACAAATGCTTTCCCCCTTCTTTTTAATTTTTAGTTTTTTTTTTTCCTTTTTCATATTTATTAAATCCTAAAAAAGAATAAAAGAATGCTATACTACAATGGATGAAATGAGTGTCGCAGGCAAGCAAACTAGTTACAAAGTGCAAGAAACATACCTATGCTCAATGCAAGGAAGCATGTGCAGGATAAAGACACTTAGGAAATGTTTCCTCCAGCGATAAAGGTGTCGAGTCGCAAAGACATAAATTGCAAGGATAGAAATTGGTAGGAATGCATAAGAAAATGGTTCAACGATGGCAAGTTGAAGCTGACATTAGGCCTAGAAGCGTGAATAGTTAATATGCAATGCAATTACAACTCAACAAAATTTTGGAAGCCTCGTGGGTAGGTTATCCAACAAGATATTGAGAGGAAGTCATGAGGCCTCAATGAAAAGACATGGTGGGACTATGCATGGTTTCTGAGCCTACAAAAAATACTCTAGCATGGGTGTCAAAAATTCCAGTGAGGTACTAACTTGGACACCCATGAAGAGGTAAGCTCTATCATTCGTAATCAACACCTTTAAACCAGTTTGAAGGTATGATTTCAAAAATGAATAGGGTGGATCCTATGGAAGATATGTAAATGATACAGATAAATGCATTATGCAGGCGGAAATGACCCTACCCTACATGCCAGTAAGAAACATAATACATGCTGAAGAATATGAAGAGGTACTGACATAAGTGTCAACATGTGTTAGGGGGAGTCTTGTAGGTAATGGACAGAAAAAGATTGATAAGAAGATATGAAAGTTCAACACAAAGTCATGGTAGGGATAAACAAGATTCACGAGTCTATGAAAGTATTTTAGAATGGGCGCCAAACTGTGAACAAGGTTCTAACCAGGGAACCTATGAATGGTAGGATCTACCACATGAATTAAGACACTTCTAAACAACAGAGAAATTTCTATGTCACAACTCAGTGGGGTCGATCCTAAGGCAAAATGAAACAAGAAATGGGTAATGCAAAAATGCATGGAGGGAAAAACCTAACCTATATTCCATTTTCGAGATAATTACCTGTCAAAAAAGATCGTCCTGATGAAAAGGTACCAAAGAAAATGTCTCCAAAGTCTTGTATATAAGATAAAAAACACTCACACATAAGTTAATAAGTCCATTATAGAAACCTCTGATAAAAACAAGTATTATGGGATACAAAACTTGAAAACAAGACACCCTAAAAGTACAATATGTACATAGAAACACATAGCCTTACGACTTATGCATCGTAGTGCTGCAGGTAGAGCCCATTGCTAGGCTCAGTCCAAGGGTTTCGTTGGTAACCAACCAATAAATATTCCAGTTTAGGAATAGGTCGAGGATCCATATTGATATCTTTAAGGATGGTCTCATTTGAAGGAAACTCAACATCCATGAACCCGAGGCTTGACAAAACACAAATACCAGGGCTCAAGGTCTTGCAAATAGTAATATGAGACTCAAGAGTAAACACCAAATTACTCTGGCTAATAGGGGGAAGCAAGGGTTCCCATGTCCGCATTGGATAAAACACTTGATCAATTTCCGAGACCTTGTCTCGAGAAGGAAAACATGACTGTAAAGATCCTTTCTCAGAAGCAATTGAACACTAAGGATAAGACACCCATATAATTCACCTGTGGCAGGGAAGAGTGTACTCGAACACTAGGAACACAAAAATGGGAAATCTGATCTGAAATTGAACTAGGATGGTGATTATTAGATGAAATATATCTCTCTGGTTGATTGTATCATGATTGTCTTTCATTTTTTTTGTTTTTTCTGAATACTCCTTGACTTATTTTTTTCCATGAAAGTAATTTTTACAAGACAACCCAATATTGGAAATGGTCTTGATGACCAAACCAACATTGTATTGACCTTATTCAACACTATTTTAGAAATTGCTAGTACTTGCACCAAACTTGAACGCTCTTGGAAAGTAATTAAAAGGGACATAAGTATTCGTGAATGTTGGGAAGCCAAGAAAAGGAAGCCCATAAATCAACAATAACCTCCCTTTTCCTACTTCTTTGGTCCTTCTTTTCATGTCCTCTAATCCTCACATCTCTTGAAGGAGAAGAGGATTGTCCTTTGAATATAATCCTATTTTTGAAATAGGAAGGAGGAAAATTGTTTTATCAACACAAGAAAGTGATCTAAGGAGAAATTTATCTAATTTTGCCAGTTCACCTTCATCATCCATACCTATCATCTTCAATATGCCATCTATAGGTAGTGGTAGTGGAACCAGAGGTGCCTCCTCCTTGCAACCTTCTGCTTCATCGGTACTTGGTATTATATATAGTCATCAAGTCCCTATTCAATCCACTATCAATCCTTCTAAAGTTATAAATAAATATGGGATTTTTAAATTCAAGGAATATGCTACAACCACCCCATGGCACATATCTTCTCCCTTGAATCTGGCACATGCTACTCACTCATTACCAAAATTCAAGGAACATTTACCTAGGTTTTAAGGAAATANCTAATGCTTGTCATAACATAGGGGCTAATGATAATGACACTTTCATGTGTTTATTTGTCAACTCCCTCGAAGGGAAATTGGCAACATATTTTTTTGATCTCCCTCCAAAAATTCTTGCCACATGGGAAGAGTTGGTTTATTAGTTCAAATCCACTTATGGTCAGTCCAAGAGTCCAGCTGATAAGTTAAGGGAGTATAATGATCAATAATGACATTGCTTCCATTGTGAGGGAAATGCATCACACGAAATAACGTATACACCACAACCTTCATCGCATAAACATAATCATGCTCAAGAATCATATTGAAGTCTAAAGGTTCTGGCACCACTAACATATCGATTAGAACATGTAAATGTGTTGAACCTGCACATAATAGATCTAGCTAGAAAATACCACACACATTTGCAGATAGAAATTGAGAAAGAAGAAGGAAGAGAGAAAGAATGGAAGAATTCTCATTAACCATTATGAATAATGAATAATTTACACATGATATACTATGTATAACTCAACCAATGTGCATTGGAGGTGAATCCAATGCACCATAGTGGTGGTATAGAGTGATCTGGAAACACACCAATAATTACGGGAGTGAACTGCCACCTAGTCTAGTCTCTCAGGTAGTTACGAGAGTGAATTGCCACTTGGCTGAGTTAACTAGTCTACCAGTCTTCAGTTAATTGAATGAAACTGAGTGAAGTGAGGAGGAGATCAGGAAATCATGGGTAATTTTCTAGTATAGTGATGATACCAAGGCTAATGCACATTAGTTGGTGATGATCCCAATGTTTCATGGTGACAAAACCAATGCAACATCTAGACTCCACTCAACTAGTCAAACTAAAGTGAAAACTGAAGAGAATATTCTCCTAGAGGAATATTATCCCTAAACTTTAGGAGACTAGGTAAAGACTAATAAACATAGGAAAAACCTTAGGAAAAAGAAATTTTAGGTGTGTGTGAAGTAACTCCAACACCCCCCCTGAACATCACTATGGTGAAAATAAATAATGGGTCCCGACAACGAGGCCATGTTGGGTACCCAAATACAAAAGATACACTGAAATAAAGTGAGGAAAGAGGGAAAACCTCATGGGAAACCCCCCACTCAAGGTACAATGTATGTAAAAAATAAGAACTATAGATGTTAGGCAACAATGTCCTTCACTCCAAGACGAATTCGCAGAGAATGGAACTTTTGCTCAATGAAGTTTTTGGTGAAGATGTTTGCCGTCTGTTCTGCTGAAGGAAAAAACTGTAGGTCGATGATCCCCTCATGTACTAAGTCCCAGATGTAGTGCATATGGATCTCGATGTGCTTCGTTCGCTACCTATGAACTGGATCTCTGCAGAACTTCACAGTGATCTGGTTGTCACACCAGATGACGATCGATCGATGAAACTGAATGCCCAACTCAGTGAGAAAATGCTGTAGCCATATAGCCTGAATGGTTATGTTAACTACCCATTTGTACTTTGCCTCGGCTGAAGAAAGAGAAACATCAGCCTTCTTCTTTCTCGACCAACAGATAGGCCCATAACCAAGATTGAGTGAGTAACCAGATGTGGACTTGCGATTAGTACTATCACTAACCCAGTCAAAATCAATGAACTCGATGAGATCTAATATAGAGTCTTTTGCATATGAATCCCAAAGGTGATGGTGTCTTGTACGTATCAAATGATACACTTTGCAACCTTCCAATGTAGCTCACGTGACTCTTGCATGAACTTGGAAATTGTGCCAACTACATAGGAGAGGTCTGGTCTGGAGTGTGTGAGATACAAAAAGCTCCCCACTAGCTGTCTGTATAGTGTGCTGTATACTAGTGGAGTGTCCCCACCATCCTCAAGTTTGACTCCTGATAGGAAAGGAGTCAAAGAAGACATACAATCTGTCATGTGAAATATCTCAAGGAGATCTCAAATGTACTTGGCCTAAGACAGTTTGATGCTTGATGCATCCTGACTCATATCGAGTCCAAGGAAGAAGTGTAGTGGACCCATTCCCGTCATCAAAAAACTGTCATGTAGAATCCTCTTGACTACAACAATCATTGAAATCGAGCAACTGGTGATCAATAAATCATCAACATACAAAACTAAGAGTAGAAGTGAATCAACTATCCTGAGCATGTAGACATTTGGGTCTGATTTACAATGTACAAAGTTCTGTGACAACATGTAGGAATCCATATTGGCATACGATGCCCTCAGAGCCTGCTTGAGGCCATAAAGAGACTTCTTCAGTCGATAGACCAAAGATGAATCCCACATGAATTCCTGGGGCTTCTCCATATAGATCTACTCAGAGAGATCACTGTGAAGAAATGCATTCTTCACGTCCATCTGATGGACTTACCATCCCTTGGTTGCTGCAATGGAAAGTGCCAAACATATGGAATTGATCTTCGCTACTGGAGCGAAGGTCTCATCATAGTCAATTCCATGCACTTGCTGAAAGCCTTCAGAAACAAGCCTAGCTTTGTATCTGCTAATCTTTCCATCTAATGCGCTCTTGGTCCTGTAGACCCATATGCACCTGACAAGTTTCCTTCTAGAAGGAAGGGGAACCAGATCCCAAGTCTAGTTCTCAAGGAGGGAGTTGTACTCCTCCTGCATGGAGGATTCCCCAAATGGATTTCCAACAACCTATCCATAATACTATGGATCTGAAGACTGAACCAATAAAAGATGCATATATGGGAATGGTTCAATGGCAGTGAGTGCAATAGGAGGCTCCTCAAAATCAGATCGAGTCATCCTAGTATCAGCCGGATCACCAATAAGATCCCCTGCATCTTGAAGATTAGTATGGGCCCACTTGGGCCTCTGTTGTGGCTCTGCATCTACATTTGGATGCACTGAATCTGTATCTAACTATACTGACTCTGTATCTGGATCCTCTGAATCCTCCGAATCAAAAATTTCATCTGAAGAAGAGTCGACATGTGCATGCTCATCAAATCATACAAGTGAAAGAATGAAGGTGTCTACATGCGGCTGCTGAGGTACATGCGAGACACTTTCCTCGAATTGGACACTTCGATCAATGATTGGACGGTTCAAGGAAAGATCAATAAGTTTGTATCCCTTCAAACCATTGGGGTATCCAACAAAGATACACTCTGTGCTCTGTCGATCAAGTGCCTTCCTCTTTTTAGAGGGAATCCAAGCCCATGCACGTGAACCGAAAATATGAAAGTGGGTCACTTCCGGTTTGAGGCCACTCCAAGCCTTGTAGGGGGTATTATACTTGACATATCTATGGGGAGATATGTTTTGGATGTAGTTTTCACAATTAAGTGCTTTGGTCCATAGTCTCCGTGGTAGTGACTTTGCATGTAGCATGAAAGATGCCATCTCTTTTAGAGATCTGTTTTTCCGCTCAACAAATCCATTTTAACTATGTGTTGGAACTGAATCCCTGCCTCATGAGAAAGATTATGAATCTCATGATTGACATACTCTCCCCCATTATCAGTTTGGAGGATTTTGATTTTCTTTCCGGACTGTGTCTCAACAAGGTCTTTGAAATATTTGAGGTGTTGAAAGACCTCAAATTTTTTCCTGAGAAAGTAAATCCACATGGAACGTGAGAAATCATCAACACAAATGAGAAGAAACCTCGATTTTCTGATTTATTGATGTGAAAAAGGACCCATGAGGTCTCTATGGATCAGATATAAAGGAGAGGAAGCTCTCTAAGTCTTTCCTTTGTCGAATTTCTCTTGAGGGTGTTTTCCAAGAACACATCCATCACAGATTCCTTTGGAGAAATGGATGTCAGGTAGACCATCAACCAATATTTTCTTGCTAAGTTGTTTCATATATATGAAATTCAAATGCCCAAACCTTTCATGCCATATCCTACTACTTTCATCAACATGGGTAAGAAATAAAGCAGAATTTGATTTAATAAATTCAAAAAATGTATACAATCTAGATTGATGATTTACCTCACCAATAGCAACCCTAGAATTGGTTTGCATGTCATAGATGTTCACTGCATTAGGTGTAAATATAAATTTATTTCTAGTGCCATAATTCGTCATTTGATACACAGAGAGAAGATTGACAGAAAGTTTGGGAACATGCAACACATTCTTGAAGCTTCCGTTGGTGAGTTCAATCCTTCCTTTACCGGTGACGACAATTGGAGAGTTGTCCCCCATCAGAATAGGAGGACCTTTGCATGCATCCAATGAAGAATAGATTTTTTTTTTGGCAGCCATGTGATGTGGTTCTTCTGAATCTACGATCCAAGCACCGAGAGAGGAGTTGATGGCAATAAAAGCATGGATATAATTTACTTTCTTGGGATTCTGATCTTCTAGCTTCTTCTTCTTGGCACCCTTGGGGATGTGATCTCCAAGGTTTTTTTTTTGAAGTATTTGAGTCATTAGATCTATTTGTTTTTGCATGCATGCAGATTGTGGATGGAATCCTTTATGGCAGTGTGTGCATTTCTCCCCTTTCCACCTTTGGATCCAGAGGCATCGATGAAGGGTATTGAGTACCCTTCCTTCTTTCGGATTTCCATGAGCTTTCCTTTTGTATTTATATTTATATTTATAATATTTATGGCTTCCATATTGCACAATAAGTTCATGTGCCTTTGGGCCTTTGATTTTTCCCATGTTGATGAGCTTGGTTTGCTCTTGTGTCATGGATTTGATAAATTCCTCAAGAGAAGGCATCTTCCAGGTGGCTCCAGAGGTGAATTTGAATGAATGAAAATGTGGATATGAACACAGAAAATTCATGACCAAGTTTGGAGAGAATGGTGAGAACCATTTATTTCTCCTCCTTATATTTATCAACCTCGCAAGCTTTGAGTTGCGACAATAAATCCTTGTATTTTGTAAAGAAATCTTGGAGATTGTAGAAGATTTTTGGATCCAATGTGAGAAATTTCACCTCGAGCATGTGTCCCCTCATCTCATCCTATTTTCCAAAGAGCCCTTCCAAGGTGGTCCAGGCTTCATTGGGGGTTTTACAGGAAGATATGTGAAAAAGGATATCGAGAGAGACGAGACTGCAAATTGTTTTGAATGCTTCATCCATTTGATTTAGATACTTGGATTTTTCTATGGCTGATGTTGGTTCTATCTTTGTATTCAAGGTTAACCTGTACAATCCTCTGGTTCAGAGATTCATGATTATTATATCCTTCCATGCAAAGTAATTGTAAGGTGTAAGAATGAATTCTTTTGGGAATTTCATTTTTCCGTTGTCTTCAATCTTTGGTACCTGCAAAAATAATTTGGTGTAGATTTTTCTTAGAAGTTTGTAAGCTATGATACCATGTAAATTTGTTGAATCTGCACATAATATATTTATCTAGAAAATACCACACACATTTGCAGAGAGAAATTGAGAAAAAAGAAGCAAGAGAGAAAGAATGGAAGAATTCTCATTAACCGTTATGGATAATGAATAATTTACACATGATATACTCTATATAACTCAAACAATGCACACTGGAGGTGAAGCCAATGCACCATAGTGGTGGTATAGAGTGATATGGACACACACCAATAGCTACAGGAGTGAACTTCCAACTAGTCTAGTCTCTCGGGCAGTTACGAGAGTTAACTATCACCTACCTGAGTTAACTAGTCTACCAGTCTTCAGTTAACTTATTGAAATAGAGTGAAGCGAGGAGGAGATCATGGAATCATGGGTAATGCGCTAGTATAGTGATGATACCAAGGCTAATTCACATTAGCTGGTGATGATCCCAATGTTTCATGGTGACAAAACCAATGCAACATCTAGACTCCACTCAACTAGTCAAACTGAAGTGAAAACTGAAGAGAATATTCTCCTAGAGGAATATTCTCCATAAACTTTAGGAGACTGGATACAGACTAATAAACATAGGAAAAAACTTAGGAAAAATAAATCCTAGGTGTGTGTGAAGTAACTCCAACAGAACAGTCTCCCCCCCTAAGGTGGTAGGAAACCGAGGAAGTATCCCCAAACGTTCACTAGGTATTCTATCGAAAGTCAACAACTCATTGGTATATGACACAAGCTTGGGAGAACCCAACGCTTTCCAAGACGAGGAGGATAAAATACTTGTAGAGGATCCTTCATCTACAATACATATAAGAACACCTTTCAACATAGGTTCAACCAAAATCGTTATCTGGAAAGGTGCAGAAGAAGGAATGAAAGGCTCCACAAGATCATTCCAATCAAAGGAAACCATCCTTTGACTTTGAGGGGGAATAATCGAAGAGAGTGGAATGACCCCTTATTCAGAAGGTACTAAACTAGAAATGTTAAGGACATAGTTGAAAGACGCATCACTCCCTGAAATAAGAGTGGGATCAACCGAACATTGCGTTAGCTCGATCAATTTGGAAGACTAGTCACTCTCCAAGAGAAGAGTGGGATCGACCGAAGATTGCATCGACATGACCACTTCCTCAACCACTGGTTGCATATGATGCAACAAAACATGGTAAAGAGATGCATCGCCCCCCAAAAAGAGAGTGGTGTCAGATGAATATTTCATTGACACGACAACTTCATCAATCGATGATTTATTAGATTGTTGGGAATCCAAAGATGACTCAGAACTAGAATGGCCTTCAGACAAGGACCACACTCTTTTTACCACGATAATAGCAGGGCACAAATGAGTAAGGTGATATCCTTTGAAAAGATTACAAGGGAACTTGGGCTTATGTCCTATACGTTTAGGATTCTCAACCATATCGATTCCCCCAACATGACTTGCAACAGTCAATGGGTTTCCCCCAGCATGAATTGTAGTGGCTAGGTGCTGATCCCCAACATGACTTGCAATGGCTAGGTGCCAATATCCAACATGAATTGCATAGGTTGGTGATGTTTTTATAGTATGAATAGCAGTGATTGGACTCATTTCCCCAACATGACTTGCAATGACTAGTTGCTTGTCTTTAACCTGAATAACAGTGACTGAAATTTTTCTCCCAACATGACTCACATAGGATGGTTGCTTGCCCCCATCATGACTAGTAGAGGCTAGCAACACGTCTCCAATGTGACTAATAGAGGTTCAGGTTGGTGACTTCTTCTTCTTACTCTTCCTCCTCCTATTCATTTTAGACTTCTAGTTACTAGTAGCAAGACTTTCACCAGAAGAGGGATAAGGATAAGGAGTAGACTCCTTGGACGCAGAAGGTGAAGGATCAACATCCATACTATGCCCATGATATAAGGTTATTATCTGAGAAGCATCAAGAGCATTCGAGACCTTCAGAGTGGTGCACAACCAAACCGATAGTCCTACATTCAACCCATGAATGTTCAAAGTGGCCATCAAAGGGAACCAATGTTTCCAAAGCATGTAAAAGCACAAGAATCCCCTTGGGTTGGGGTCCCTTGGTTGGTGTCGTCAAGAAATTTGGCCATATTGTTATTATGCATAGGTTCATCCCTCACGAGATTGTTCATGTCCATAAAAGTCTCACACACTAACTCTGATGAACTAGTGGTATAAAAACCCATGCCTTCTAGGAGGTGGCTTCACACTTTCAAGAGAAAGACTAGGGGTCCTTCCTGATCAGTGGAGCAATTGGTTGACCACCTTGAATCAATGATATAAAAGTGGTGATACTGACACAACCTAAGGCCAACAATACATACATCCAGACGAGCACGTGGAACCCATGCGTGCCCGAACCCTTGTGAGGACGTTAATCATTTATATATATATAGTCAAAATGTTAAAATAATTTAAATTAAATTAAATAAATTAGTATAAATAATATGTATATATATAAGGTCGAGATAATTTTCNTTATTAATTTAAGCTAAATTAAATTAGTATAATAATATTCTTTTTAAAATTAGTTAATTAATTAAGTGTAAGGTTAGGCTACCTTAAAGATATTTAATGATGATTAAGACTTAGACTGGTGGCGCAGGCACTAGGAAGTGACGAGTAAAGCACAAGGCTAATGTAGTCACAGGGCGAGGGAACCAATAATTCTTTTTTTTTGCAAGAACGAACAAACCAAGCTTAGATGCTTAAACCTGACCCAATCTGAGCCAATTCCCCTGATGGAGTAACGTCTATTTATAGACAAGTAAAGAAAACTTACGCCCAACCCCGTTTCTAAGTTTAAGTAGCAACCATTTGGAATGTCCTTGAACTCACCCAGACAACTTTGGGGGTGATGCAGGTTAAGTCATACAAGATGGCCAGGACTCGGAGGGGTTGAGGTAGGGGAGAGTCGTCACGGGCACCACCGACGCCACCCACACCATTAACACCACCGACACCACCAGCACCAGCACCACCATCGCCCGAACTAGCCCTC
>SNQJ01S0021426.1:13594-23756 GCA_010110895.2 Picea sitchensis | reverse complement strand
AAGGAATGATGATCAACAAATACAAGCCCCTATAAAGAATGGAAATTTGGTTGATAACTTTGGGGAAGATGAAGTTGAAGATATCGATGAGGAAATGAATATGATGGAGGGTGACCTTTCTAATGTATATGTGACCCATGATGAATATAATAAATCTCTAAGATTCAATTCATATTTGAATGAAGATGATAACAATAATTAGATCGATCCATCATCATCTCAATATTAAATACTTTACATGCTGAGATACATAAAAATTATGACCTTAGACTGAGAAAAAACATAAATGAAACTACAACTAATAATCAAGGTTTGTTAGATAAAATACAAAATAAAGACAAAGGAAAGGAAATTACAGTTTCAAAACAAAAATATGATCAACAAACAACTAAGAAAACATATGAACAACATAAAGAATAAGAGAAAATAAGTAGCTCTTTCAATCTGGAAAATGAACTAAATAAGATCAGAATTCCTATCCCTTTGTTAGAAATTGCAAAAAATGCTATCTATAGAAAACAAATTTAAAAAATGATTGATTGTTCCATTGCAACAACTCAACCCGATACATTAAATATGCAAGATGAAAGGCCCACTATAATGTTTGGTCCTCATATTGAGGAAAGAGGAGAAACAATGACACCATTTTATATTTCCTTAACGGTTCATGAACATATTTTACACAATTGCATGCTAGATTCAGGTGATTCTCACAATTCAATGCCAAAAATAGTTTTGGAGAAGCTAGGTTTACATATCACAAGACCATATCATGACCTGTATTCTTTTGATGCAAGAAAATATAGATGTTTAGGGATGATCAAATATCCTGTAGTTCACTTATCCCAAATACCCATAAAAAGTGTTTTAATGGATATAGTTGTGGCATATGTGCCTATAAACTATGGAATGATTTTATCTAGATATTGGGAAAGAAAATTATGAGGCTCGTTACAAATGGAAATGACATATGCTACAATTCAAATTTTTGGTGGAGAGACTAGGAGACTTTACAGGGAAACAAAACTTGCTTACACTATTAGTGATCCTAATCACCCTAATAATTAACATGTCTATTCAAAAGATGAAGACTTGGGTTGTTTCATGGAGCCTCCTCCTGGGAAGGTGCTCGAGCATGTATACTTCAATTTCACCCTTTGGAAAATTCTTTCCTTTTTCTTTTAGATTGCAGTTTGAAACATATTCCACAAATCATGTTTGTGAATATGAGGCCCTAGTGTCAGTTTTATAAGATATTAGGAGGATGAAAATTGTGAATCTCATTTTTTATGGTGATGCAGAATTGATTGTTAAACACATAAGGAAGGTTTATCAAGATAAAAATCCTAGAATGAGATCCTACATAAATTTTTCTTGGGACTTAATTGAATTTTTTTTCTTAACATTCAATATCCATGCAATTCCCAGACATGAAAATCAACAAGATGATTCGTTAAAAATAACAACAAGTACTTATAGGCCTCTTGAGGTTCCAAATATCAAATATGAAGTGGAAATGAAATACAAACCTCCAATTCCTGACAATATAAACCATCGACAAGTATTTGAAGATGATAATCAAATTAAGAAATTTTTGGAAATGGTTGATGAATTTTCTGCAACCCATATTGATCAAGAATATGAGAAAGATAGTGACCAAATTAATTATGATAGTCATTCCGATCTTAAATTATAAGATATAATTGTTAATCATAAAATGATGGTGTTAAGAAAAAACCAAATTCCAAAGGGACTGGTGCCTATGGAGAATCTATTTAATAAAGATGTTTGTTGTTAAACCTAATGTTTATCCTCAAATAGAGGAGGTAGAAGATCATAGCATTGGGACTCATCAAGAACCAAAGAATATCAAAGTTTCAAAACTTTTGCTTGTTGATCAGAAGGCCAAGTATATTGATTTAATGAAAGAATTTATTGAAGTATTTTCCTGGTCATCTGAATACCTGAAGACTTATGATACTAGCATCAGTCAACACATAATTCCATTGAAGGTAGGATCTAAACCATTCAAGAATAAATTATGAAAGAATAAAGGCTATAACCAGATTTTTGAGCATGAGAAAGACAAAGAGCTGACTGCATTTACCACACCACAGGGGACCTTTATGTATGAAAAAATGCCTTTCGGTCTGATGAATCCAAGAGCAACATTTCAGAGAGCGATGGACATAACATTTATCAGGTAAAATGACAAATTTATTGTGATTTATTTAGATGATCTAACTGTTTTCTCTAAATAAGATGATGATCATTTAAAACATTTTAGGAAAACTTTTGTTAAATGTAAAAAAAAATATGGTTTGTCATTGAATCCTAAGAAATCTCATTCTGCTATGCATGAGGGAAAATTACTTGGACACATTGTCTCAAAGGAAGGAGTAAAGATTGATCCTCAACGTGTTGTGACAATTAAGGTTATTAACTTACCAAGAAATAAGAAAGAGATTCAATCTTTTCTTAGCAAAATCAATTTTTTGAGAAGTTTCATTCCCAATTTCGATGAAGTAGTTAAGGGATTAACTGATATGATTAAAAATGATAGTGAAGTTAAATGGTCTTCAGAGGCCCAATATTCATTTGATGTGATTAATAAAGCTTTGGGAGAAGCACCAATGTTGATAAGTTCAGATTGTTCGAAGGAGTTTCTTATCTTTTCTTTTGCCTTTGATAATACCATTGTTGCAGTTCTTTTACAAAGGAATGATGAAAAGAAAGAACAACCAATTGCATTTTTCAACAAAAGTTTGAGAGACTYAGAACTCAAATACAATATAATTGAAAAACAAGTTTATGCATTGGTTAAAGCTCTTAAGTCTTTTAGAGTTTATGTTCTTCATTCTAAAATAATTGCAAATGTTCCCAGCRACACAATGAAATAAGTCCTTAATCATCCTAATATARATGGAAGAAGAGGMAAATGGATAGCCAAAATTCAGGAATACGAMCTTGAAATAAAACCAATTAAGTTGATAAAAGGTCAAGGTTTAGAAAAGTTTKTSGCTGAATCAAATTGCAGAGTCCTTGGGATAAATCAAATTTAAAAAATAACAGAGAATCCCTTAACAAAATTTGAGGAAGCAGATTTACAACAACCCATAATAAAGTTCCAGGATAAGTTTTCTTCATCTCCTTGGTGTTGATGCYGAGRGACTAGTGAGTTCCTAACACCAACATCTCAACCTCTTGGTCRGCKAAACTAAGAAGAGGCAGGATTGTCACCCTATTTTATAGCTTCAAATTAAACATTAGACCCTAACTAAAGAGTAAAAACCCAAACATGAAATCATTATTTGTCATTTTGCAATATCTGATTTTTATTATTATTGTATTTTAATACTTTATATCATTTTATATTTGCTTTTGCAAGTGAAATGTAAATTAAAATAAARTTAGTATGAAAAATGTAAGTGCAAAATTTGAAAAAATGTTAAACTAATTAAACTAAATTAGTTATGTATTTAGAAGAAAACCCTAAAAATTAAAAGAACTAAAAACTTTATTGTATGATTAAACTTTATGAGTTTATTAACTTTGTCATTTTTATATTTTATTTTGTATGAAATATAAAAAAAGTTTAAGAAATTATTATGGAAATTGTTAAACGGAGAAGCTCTAAAATGATTAATATTTTCAGAACTTTTTTTCCACAGAAAAATTTCACTTTATATTTATGTAGCAAATATAAATTGGTCTTTACAAAGAGTTCCCATACATCAAAGGTCTCCAAAATAGAACCCATGGAGTACCCAATATACCAAAAGTACCGACAAACTGATATCCCAGAAAAAAACATAAAGTGGGCCTCAACAGAAAAATAAATCCACGTGGCAGATAGAAAGATAACTTATCGAGATCAAACTATGATCTAACTAGACAGTTGGATAGTCCATTACAAAGGCAACCAAAATGGTTGGAAAGTAAACCCATCTCAAAAAAAAGAAAGCAAGTCAAAAACTCAAATAACAAAGAATCTAGTATAGATCGAGTGATAAATGAGGACCCTCATGTTCCTCAACACACTGGTAATAGTAGATCTTTCCAGGTTATTTGAGAAGTGCTTGCTTAGAGAGGCTATCCACCACTTCATTATTTTCTCTGTAAACATGGGCAAAGGAGATAGAATGGAAAATATCGATTAATCCCCTTAGTCTAAGTTTCCAACAGTCCAAAGTGACGAATTGTAGGCGACCCTGTCCCCTCAACCATTCGATGATGACCTTGGAGTCACCATGAACATGAAAAGTGTGAATGGAAAGCTGAGAAGCTAAGGTGAGAAGTGCCCAAGCTCCCAACAATTCCACTCTAGTGTTTTTCCCCTGCCCACAATTGAGTAGCCATTTGTAGCAACACTATTCATTCAACTTAATAATGCCTCTTGCACCACTGTTCAGACCCGAGGACGTCGCTGCCCCATCAAACCAACCAGCTGACCTGCCCATTGAGTGACCGAATCGCCCTTGTCTCCGAACTTAATATTTACAGAACTTAACAAAATGAAATAAAAATTTTGTATTGAAAATTGTTGTTAACGAAAATAAAAGTAAACTAAAAAATAAAAATACATTTAGAAAAAACATATTAGTATTTTTTTAAAATTTAGTGTTTTTACTAATATTACAATTAGATAAAAAAAACTAATAAAATAAAAACAAAAAATTATATACATATAAGTTACAAAGTATAAGTTCATGTGATTTTGTAATTTTTTTTTGAATATTGTGGAAATGAAAAATGTTCAAAGTATAAGTTCAACATTTGAGGCAAGAAATTGAGCAACCGTGATGCTGTTAACACCAAATTCCTGGCATCAAACAACTGAACATGACTCAGTGTGAGCAATCACCATCCATGATCTTTCAGAATGTGGTGAAATGTCTACACGATGGAATAATTAGAGAAGTCCAACAACCGTATAAAAATTATAGCTTGAAAAGTTATAGCTCATCTTATATATGTTCACGTTGAACAAGCATAACTGTAGCGACTCTAATTTATACATCATGGTTAGAATCCTCATAAAAATATTGTCCAAATTTGATTCCTTCTTTACCTTCTACCTTTAAACCATATGTGTTGCACAAGCAAAAGGCATAAGTTATTGAAACATTTTTTTACAAACCTAATGTTTTACAACATATAAAAGTGAATGCAAAGGTTAGACCCTCTAACATAAGTGAATGCAAAGGTTAGACCCTCTAGAGAATGTTAGATTTTTGTAGGTAAACACAAACTTCCTTCCTTGCCATTGGTGCCAATAAAAGATGAAGCTCCTTTCCAGAAACAAAGCTTAGACTTCATAGGTGAGATTCATCCTACTTCTAGTGCACAACACAAGTGGATCTTAACATCAATGGATTACTTTTCTAAATGGGTGGAAGCAATTCCTACCATATTTTCCATTGATGCAGTTTTGATTAAATTTTTTGAAGAAAATATTCTATCTAGGTATGAATGCCCCCAGAAAATCATAAATGATAATGCTCATGAATTCAAGTCCCTGACAATGATAGACTTCTGTTAAAAATACAACATTATTCTTGGTCATTCCACTTCTATTATCCTCAAGGTAACGTATTGGCAGAATCATCAAACATGAGTTTAATGAGAGTCATTAAGAAAATGTTACATGAAAATGAAAAATCTTGCCACTCTCATTTAAATTTGCACTCTGGGCCAATATAATCAACACTAAAAGGTCTATAGGTATATCCCATTTCCAATTAATTTATGGCATTGATGGTGTACTTCTTATTAATCTTGCTTTGCATGTGATGAAATTGTTGCAGGACAATGAAGAAGAACCTAATGATATTACCAGAAGAATGAACCAACTGATTAAAGTACAACAAAATAGAGAACAAGTTAATGAAAGGTTTCAAGAATACCAAGGTAAGTTGAAAGACATCTTTGATAGAAAAGCAAAAAAGAGAAACTACACGCTTGGTGATTTAGTACTAAGATCTGGTAACAAGAGAGAAGATCCTAGCAAACATGGAAAGTTTGATCATTTGTGGCTAGGACCTTACAAGATCGTTGCTGTTGAAGGAAACAACTCATTTTCCCTTCAAAATATGGTGGGCGATTCTTAAAACATTTCATTGAGTTCTAAAAATTTCATTCTTCATTCATTGTACATAATCGGTTTTGTTTAGTATTATTTATTTTTAGTCTTTAGATGAATTCTAAAATAAATGTTTTCAAATAAATTTTGGTTGGATTCATGAAAATTCATTTAAAAGCATGAGCCGATTAATCAAAGATAAGAAAATTCTTCCCTAGGTTAGCATTTTCATCTTTTTGTTAGATTTATCATAGGAGATTACATTGCTTGATAAATTTTCCCTTTTGGTAGATAAATCCTTATGTTCTCATATTTGAAAATCTTAATAGAAAAAACTGTCTCAACTGCCAATGAAGATTTTGACATGTTACTTTAAAACAAGAAAGGAGAACATATTGAATTCCTCATGAAAGTTGAAAAGGTATGTTTTGAGTAATTCTTTCTAGATACAAGCTTTAGTGTCAAACTTATAACTGGTTGTTTCACTCAAGGTATGCTAATAAAAATGGTATGTTTTGGAAGGAATCGAGTTATATATGAGGGAATTAAAAACCTTATGAATATACTTTATAACTCAGACATTTCTAACTGATCCTTAACAAACATACACCATCCCTTAAATGTGAAAAACATATTGATTGCCCCCATCTCTTAAAGACTGTCAAACTAATTGAAAGGGGATGGTGAAATGAAATTCAAGTGATAAATGTAGGTATCTTCACTGAGGATATGGACACTCACTAATAGTGAAGCAAGTCATGGTAACTACACCATAGGCTATGGACGCTTTTTGGCAGTGTAGCAACACCATAAGGATGAGCAAGAATGTTAATGAGTATTTTTATTCTAATACTCAATTAAATTAGTTTCCTAAAAAATAATTTTTTTTAACCTCAATAATTACCTTTGAAATATTAAAACCTTGAATTACAAAACACTAGTTATAAATTTGTCTCCTTAGCGAAAATTTAGATTAGTATTAGCTTGAACAATTCCAGAGTAAAGTTGATTGAGTGAATTATTATTATTATTATTTTTTTTTTTAATTTTTCTGGTCACATTCAATATAAAAATGTTAAATTCTAAAATGGTAGTGGTTTAATTTCTTCAATTATAGATTAATCTCACAAAAGAGAAGAAAAGTTTTTTTTTGTAATTTTAAAAATAACATCCACTAGGTATGTTTTTGTAGTTTTCTTTTAGAATAATGACTCCATAACCCAATAAAGACGCATGGTTTGCAATTATTTAGTGTCTCGCATGGAAACACAATCCCCAGATGGAGTCAAATGTTGTAACACAGTCTATATTTTTCATAAAATTTAAAATTTGATTATAAACAATTAGGTTTTATCAAAGTTTTAGGTTTTGCAAATAAATTTAAATTATATTTTGATCTAGCTTAGTTTTAAAAAAATATCCTAAATTATATTTATTTTAGTTTTAAAGGATTTTAGTCATTTAGAATAATTTGATTTAATTTTTATTTATTATTTTAGTGTTAAGTTAATTTAATAAAACATTATTATTAAAGTTTATTTGAAACTTTATAATAATTTAATAATTTAATGTTATATAGTTATAATAATAAAGTGCACCTTTCTGGTAGAAATGATCATACACCCGATCTTTTAAATCAATGGTCCAAAATCTATTGTGCCCCCCCTGCATGTCCGACATTTAACAAAAGGGAGGGGGACTGCAAAACTCAACCAAGGTTAAAGGTTTGGTGATGTGTCATGCCTCCGTCAATTGTGCCCCCCTAGGCCTATGGTTAGTATAGTCATACCCTACCCTCCCACAATCAATGCTAAGGTGATGCATGTTCAGGTGATGACAACAGATGGTAAAGGTAAAACGTTAGTTGATTTTATTTTTATGTTGATGTTTTGCCAATCCTTAATTTTCACACGTCTCAATTTAAATTTAAAAGGGGGAAAATGTTGGTTTTGGGTCAAATGTTATTTCACAAGGATTTTAGCATTGTTATCCCATTAAAAACTATTAGGGCGACCTGATAAATATGCCTCAAGCATTTTCTGCAACACATCTATCTTAGGTAATTCAAAAGCTTTTCTTTTCCCAACTTTTCATTTTTCAATGGAATCATCCAAATCGACTAAAGCCAAAAAACCACTGTCCATCGAAGAGGAATATTTGGTTGATAAATGAAGAGGAAGATTTGGTTGATAAAGATAAAGATATCTTTGACCTACTTTTATTTTTTGACTTTTTCGAGTTACACCAGCAAGCAACCCAAAATTTTAGGGATTTAGTAGACCATTATCATGCATGGGAATCTGATCTAGCGAAATTTGTAGTACTCCAAGTATATGATTTTCCTGAATCCATCGTCTAGTGCACCTCGAACCATATTCCCTCCAAGAGGACCATAATTTCCAAAACTGGGTCTGTGCTCATTGAATTAACTGCTCAATATATTTATGAAATGCTTAGATGACCACTAAACCCTGACAGTGAAATATTAAACAAAATTGTATTGGCCAAATGTTTAAGAGAACTGAAATATGGAGAGAGAGTTTCCCTTTTATAGACATATCTGTGCATAAATCTTGATGTTCCTACAAATAATGTTGTTCTTGAATTTAACTTGTTTCTTGAAATTCCAAGACAAATTATCTCTATGATTTTAGGAAAAGATAGCGACCTTGTAGTGGATGACTTTGTGCTAGGGAATATGATATCAATTTTTCCACTTACATTCAAACCCTTAACCAAATTCAATTATTCCCAATTCTTAGCTGATCAAATTCATCATCAACTATCAGAGTTTGAAACTCTTAGGAATTTTAGATATCAATCCGACCTTGTTCACCTGTTCCTGTTTTCACAAGCCTTTCNTACATTCAAACCCTTAACCAAATTCAATTATTCCCAATTCTTAGCTGATCAAATTCATCATCAACTATCAGAGTTTGAAACTCTTAGGAATTTTAGATATCAATCCGACCTTGTTCACCTGTTCCTGTTTTCACAAGCCTTTCGTTTTTTACATCTTGGACTAAAAGTCAAAGATGAAATTGGAAATCCAGTGTCAATTATTCATTGGACTTCACTGATTAGGAAAAATCCTATAAATGTTGGATTCTCAAATTATATTTATTAGTTTATGTCCAAATCTTACTAGATCATACATGATGAAATCCCCCCAGAATCTTCCTAGAATGAAAAAAATTATTATAGCTAAGCCTAGATATGAAAGTAGAAGACTGGTACATATTTGAGAGTTATACTGAAATAAAAATCTATGGTTTCGAACTTCGATCATTTCTTTTACCTATTTTCTTGACTCCCATAAATTTTGCACTGGAATACATTAGGCAAAGATTAAATTATGATGATATACATTTTGTATCAAGAAAATACAAGGCCAATTTTAAATTGAAAAAGGAGGTAGGACCTTTTATTGTCAACACCATATCAACATTGTAGGTAATATCAAATGTTCTCTCAACTATGGGATTTCAACAAGGAGAAGCATATGGATGTATGTCCCTTATTCGGTGATTTCCTAAAAAATAATCTCACATGGAAAAACTCTTTATCAACATCAACACAAAGCACAAATGGAGCTACTGGAAAACCGGAAAAGATGGGAAGATGTACACAACTTTTTGCAAATTCATGGTAAAGTACCAAAGATACCTTCAAAACCTCCAATGACAGAGAATCCTCAAAAGTTTGAGAAGACATATAAAATAAAAACTGTAGATTCAACCTCAAAGGATTCGGGGATAGAGGAAGAAATATCAGCCATAAGATAAAAAATGGAGGCACTTAATGAAAAGGAAGATCCAAAATTATAGGATGAAGTAGCGCCAATGGATAAAGGACCTGCTATGATTGTGGAAGTATCATCATCAGAGAATCCCAAGGGTACAAAGAGTCAAAGTGAAACAAAATCAGGGAGTAGAGATCAAGTAAAGAAAATCAATCATGTTCATCATTTCATGGATATCAGGAAAATGGGTGCAAAGATCAAACAAAACATTCTCCCTAAAATCTTTGAACATGATGCATCTCATACCATAATGATATTAGCTATGGATTATGAGAAGA
>SNQJ01S0021426.1:0-12323 GCA_010110895.2 Picea sitchensis | reverse complement strand
TATTTTCAAATCCCCCTACAAATGAAAAATACATCGAATTGGATATTTCATACATGCATATGAATTCATTTAGTTATGAATCAAATGAAAATTGGAATCATCTCATCCAGTTGTTGACTCGATGACTCACTAAGGCAGTTGAAGAAAATCATGAGTTGTCTTTTCCAACGATCCTATTTTCTAGAAACCAAAGATCTTGTTGTATTTGAAAATCTAGGAAAAGGGATCGAATAACCATTTTGGTTACAACCCGATTTGTATAATATCTATGAAAAAAACAATGTAAAAGAGATTTTTGGGGCTCGAAATATCATATCTTTAATAAAATCTTGTAAGTTTTGAGAGATTCAAACTTATATGCATCAATTCACATGACTCTTTTTCTTGATGTTCTCTTCATGATCATAAATTCTTCTTGAATGCATTTGTTGACATGACCACGATAACTTAGTACAACAACTACTATTACAAATTGTAAAGTTATCTTTGAAAGTTATAGATTTCTAAGATATACTATGAGTATTGATCAGACCTGTACTTCATTAATTTTTCCTAGTGAATAAGGAAGAATTATTCTTTTCTGTTCATTTTATATTCTTCTTCAGATACATATTCCATTATTATTTCTTCTATCTGAAAGTTAAAATAATATTTATCAAGAGATACATTATTTTACATTTCGGCTTTGTTTTTCTCTTTTATTCTTTCATCTTTATAACATTCAATTGTCCGAGACATAGCAAATTTTCCTTTCTTAATTTTTAAATATTTAAAGACTAGTAATACGTACCAAAAACAAAACAACAAAACTACTATGTTTCAGGACAAACAAATTAATCAAATTCAATCATAGTAAATGGGTGTCTTGGCATAGTTTCCTAGCTAGAAACATCTCAAGGGTTACAACACTGCTCACCCCCTACACTCCCCTCCCCTCCTATGTAGTGGCACGTGTTGCTCCATAGGAAGGTGCTGGAGGGGCACGTGGTTAGGCGACCGATAGGGGGTACCGAGAATTCCACCTCACACCACATACCCCTATTTTTTTCTTTATTTAACTTTCTTTTAATTTTCAATTTTTATTTTATTTTATATATATATTCAATTTTTTTTTAGGTTTAAAAATTGTGTTTAAGAGAAAATTTCTTTTATTTTTTACAATTATTATTATTGTATTTTTTTAGAGTTGTACACAATTTTTCTAAAATTTCACTTATTTTTTTCATTTTTTTTTTGTTTTTAAATTGAGTTTTTTTAACAAAAATATTCGTTTTTAAAAATATTATTATGTTTTTTCATTTAAATCTTACATATTTTTTTCTTAAAAAAATATGTTTTTTCTCTTTGTTTTGGGACTTTTTCATGTATATTTGTTTTTGTTTTTATTAATATTATTATCTTTTCCTTTTCTTTGGTTTTGTTTGCAACACTGTTGTTTTCTTAAGCCTCTCAACAAATTTGCAATTTTAAGTTTGAAAAAATAACAAATGTGCTACTTGTAGCACCATGCTTCAATTCAGAAATAGATTTCATGTTTTTGGTTTGCAATGATATTGTTTGTCAAGGTCACGATTTCGAAGAAGTTGTAATGTTAGCCCCTAAGAAAGGGGGTGCTATTTGATCATTTTTTTGTTTTAGGGGTAGATTTTAAGTTTTTTTATTTTTTATGAATGGTATTGGTTGTAGAAACAACGATTTCAACCAAGTCGTAATTTTAACTTTGAAAAAAAAGGGGTAATGTAGAATTCAAATAGGTCTAGAGTTGGCCAAAGAGTCTTTCTTTGGGATTTTGCTCATGAAGAGAAAGGAAAGCACACAACATTCCAAATTTTTTGGGTATGACACAAATGGGTCTGTCATCAACCCCTATTACTCCTATGATGTAACTTAGATTTAGTTTTACATTACAGATAGGATTGTAGTAGGTTTTCATTATAGGACTACATTTAAGAATTTTGGTTTTTAGATTTATCTTGTTGTTATCTTCTTCATTTTCATTGCCCTTTTGTATGTGTTGTAACATAGTGCAAATTTTACAAAGCTAAAATCTTTAGGTTAGAAATAATAAGAGATGAATATATTTCAAAATAAATAATTAAAAATTAAAAAAAATAAAAATCCAAAATTAAAAAAATCTAGATTCGAATAAAAATCTGAAACTCCTTTTTGTATTTTAAAATAAATAATTTTTTCCATGATGTTACAACCCATTTTATTTTAGTTAGATTTTATTTATTTAATATAGTATTTTTATTATCATAGTTGTATTGATAAACAAAGGTTACTTTTCACATAGGTTATATTGCGATCCTAGATCACTAGATCAATGGTCAATATTGTATTGTGTCCTCCCCACATGCTCGACGTTTAACATTAAGGGGGTGGGTCGTAAAAATCTACCAGAATTAAAACACTTTTGACATGGCACGCATCCGTTAATTGCGACCCACGGGATATGTGGTTAGTCTGACCACACTCTCCTCCCCCACAATCAACATCAAGATGACACACATCTACTATCACATCAAGTGTGCGGAAAAGGTAAAACTCAAATTTATTATTTCTTTAAATTATTTTTCCTCCAATCATAAAAATACACGTATGCACTTCGGGAATAAAAAGGGAAAACTGGTCAAAGGGTTCATTTCATTTCATTTCAAGTTCATGGAAGGTTCAAAAGCTCAAACCAACTCAAGATCTTGCAAGATTCACCACCTTTCATCCAGGCATTGTCTGTCACACTCAACATATTTCATGGTTAAACTCTAATCCTTCTCATCCTTTTGTTCTCATTAATGAAATGCAGACTTCCGAGTTTACAGAATCTGAAAACACTGAAAATCTTGTAGATGAAGATCTCATTGGCAACAACAAAAATTTTCTAGATCATGTCCTGTCACTTGAATCTTCCATATTATTGCCTTCATCCTGGGATAAATATGGCAAGTTTTTGTCATATGAAGGTTACAAGGAAATATTGTTTATTTCCAAAGAAAATGATGACAAGTTTCAGAGTATGTCCAATAATTTAGCTGGCCAAATTATTGTTGATCATCTCATTGATGACTTTGATGACTTTTATCTTCTATGGCAAACAAAGAATTTGTTGACACATACCCCTACATATGAAAAATCCACAAAGTTGGATATCACATTTAGGAAGATGAATACCTTCAGTTATCCTTCAGATGTGATTTGGAAACATCTTATCCAGTTGTTGACAAAATAGCTCGTGCAAGAAGATGAAGAGAATCAAGAGTCAGTTTCTCTAGATGTCCTATTTCTAGAATTTTGAGGATCTTGTTGTATCTAAGTTTCTCTAAAAAATGGGATAGAATAACCAATTTTGGTTTCAAACTATCCTGTATAAAAGTAAATGAAAACTCAATGTAAAAGGGGACTTTTGGCCAGAGCTTAATGTTTCAATAAAAATCTCTGCAAGGTTTTGAAGATTCAAACTTTTTGTGTTTCAGATCATGTGATTTCTTTTGTCTTGTGTTATGCCCATAATCTAAGTGTCTTCTTAAATGCGTCTACTATTATGAATGTGATGGTTCAATACAATTTCTACCATCATTACGCTTCAAAGGTATCATTAAAAGATTCATATTTCTTCAAACGTACTATGAGTATAAAAGGAGACATGTTCTTATATTTCATTATTACTTTTTGAATTTTAGAAGAAGTATTCTTTTAAAAAAGTCAAACTATATTATGGTTTTAAAGATACATAACTCCACATCATTCTCTCTTGCTAAAATATAAGTAATATTTATTAGAAGATACATTACTTTAGTTTTGAGTTATTTTCTTCATAATTCTTCTATCATCTGCTAAAACGTTAATTATCTGGAACATAGAATGATTTTCCTTATGAACCTAAATCTTTGAATATTTAAAGGATTAAAGATTTTGGTAAAAAATGTCAACAAATTACTTTGTTTTAATACAGTTCTTTTAATAAAAACAAAACATTAAAAACTTATGGATGCCTTGGCATAGTTTCCTAGCCAAAAGCATTTCGAGGGTTACAACATTCCTTTAGCGCCGTTGTCGGGGACTCAAATTAAAGAAACTTGTTTTTTCCTAGGAAAGACAACATTAAAACCTACGCCTTTTTAGTGAACAAAGAGATAGGAAGGATAAAATATTTCACCTAGTGACCCCTTATTTCCAATCCTGGCATCGGGAAAGAGAAACACTTGGGCTCACCCAGATCCTAAGAAAACTATGGTAGTAGAAAACCCCGAAAGGATACTGTCAAGGAAAAATACTAAAATTACTCCTGTCACCCCTCATACCATAATCTCTTCTAAACCTTCATCTTCAATTCTTTCTAAATCGAAAGGAAAATATCATGTTGATTCAAAGGATTCCATAATAAAAACACCCGTAAACCTTTTATTCCTTTAGAACAACCCCAACTTCCTTCTCCTGAAAAAATCTCTTCTAAATTCCCCAAAGCCATCTTTGAAAGTTTCTACAACAGACTCCATTAAATTTTTTCCTGAAAATTTTATCGAGCTTTCTCTTAAAGACTCCATTGTAGTCTCTCAAATTCATTCCTTTAAAGATTCTCCAAAAATTTCCGCAAAGGAATATTTAGAAGATCTTCCGGTTTGGTCTACAACCCCATAATTTTCCTTTTTAGATCCAAAAATGGAATTTTTAGAAATCTCACAAACTTGCTCTTCAGAAATTCCTCTTGAAAAAGAATAATAATAAGAAGAGCTTATAAAGACTTATATCAATCCCCTTTCTCCTCAGAATTCTCAGTTGATTCTCTAGCACCTAATTATGGTAGGGAAACAAAATCCACCTCCTCCTCCTCCTTCACCAAGAGTTTTCAATAAATTTGTTTCTATATATGATCCTTTACACGTTCCTCATAACCTTCATGAATTTCCTGATAACTATCTAAATATATTTCCTAGATTTAATGGGGATGGTGAGACTACAACTCTGGAACATTTGATTGTTTCATTGACAATCAAGGCTTGGAATATGAATATGTATACATGATAATTTTTTTATAGACAATTGAGGGTGAGGTGAGAACATGGTTTAAGGGTTTTCCCCCTAATTCCATTAATTCTTGGGATGACCTAGAAACCATTTTTCTTAGGAAATTATGTGAAAATAAAGATCACTTATATTTCTTGATTGAGTTTGGAAATATTTAAAAGAAGAAAAATTATTTTGTCTTAGATTTTATCAAGAGATTTAGTAAAATTTATAATAAATTCCTACAGATGTCAAACCATCACAACCAGCTGCAAAGGTTACCTTTGTAGGATATTTTGACCCAGACTTTTCCCTATTTCTTAGAGAAACAAGATCCACTACTTTAACTAGCATGCAAGATGATGCAGTAGAAATTGAATCCAACATTGCATCAAGGAAAGCTAGAATTATAAATGAGAGAGAGAGAGAGAGAGAGAGAGAGAGAGAGAGAGAGAGAGAACAAATTGGTACCTTTGGTACTAATAAAATTCAGGAAGATAAAATTGAAGAGATGTCAAGAATTATCAAATAAACTGGCTAGGATGGAAACAGAGAGAAGCATGTCTGATAATAGAGATAAAAATCAGTTTAGAAGGCCTTTTAATCCTCCACAAGTTTTGTGGAGAGAAAGGAGAAATGAAGATCAACCCATTCAAGCTCCTATAAAAAATGAAATTTTGATTGATAACTTTGAAGAAGATCAAAATGATAATATAGACGAGGAGATTAATATGATGGAAGCTGATCTTTTTGAAGTATATGTAACTCAAGATGATTATGAAAAACATGTAATATTAAATTCATATTTCAATGAAGATGATAATAATAATAATCACCTTGATTCATCATTACCTCAATATAGAGCCTTCTCTGATGCATTACAAGTCGAATTACATAGAAAATATGACCTTACACCAAGAACCAATGTAAGCACAAAAACAAATAATCAAGGTCAAACAAACAAACAAACAAAAACACAAAACAAAGACAAAGGGAAAGAAGTCATAGCTCCTAAACAAAAATCTGATCCACATATTATAAATAAAATAGATACAAAACCAAAATAAACGGAAAAAATAACCAGTTCTTTCAATCTGGAACACAAACTTAATAAAATCAGAATTCCTATCCCTTTGTTAGAAATTGCAAAAAATCCAGCTGACAGAAAACAAGTGATGAAAATGATTGAATGTTCTATTGTAGCAACACAACCAAATACATTAATCTTGCAAGATGAAATACCTATTGTCATGTTCAGTCATCACAATGAGGAAATAACAGAATCAATAGCCCCATTCTATATCTCTTTAAAAATCCATGAACACATTTTACAGAATTCCATGCTAGACTCAGGAGCTTCTCACAATTTAATGCCAGAAATAGTAATGAAGAAGTTAGGATTACAAATCACAAGACCATATCATGACTTGTATTCCTTTGATGCAAGAAAGGTTAGATGTTTAGGAATGATTAAAGATATGTTAGTTCACTTGTCCCAAATACCTATAAAAAGCGTTTTGATGGATATAATTGTGGAAGATGTGCCTGTCAATTATGGGATGCTTTTATCTAGATCTTTGGAAAGTAAACTAGTTGGCTCATTGCAAATGGACATGACTTATATATATGTAACTTTCTTACATTTTGGGTGATCCCTAAACATCCCAACATTATCTTGATTTACTCAAAAAGATCAATTTGGGTTGTTTTACTCTATCGTAAATGATGAACTAGAAAGCATACACATAAAATTGTAAATATATATCATGAAATGAAAACCAACCACAGAAGAAGGGGAATGTGGAAAATTTACTTGATGGGTACATCCAAATTTGTTTCTTGAGTGGAAAAATTACATGGAGTTGGAAGATACCATCCCAAAACAAAAATGGGTCCTAATTGAGACTTGTGATGAGTAGCTATACCTAATACTAGAGATAATGGAAATGGATACCATAATGATAATGGTTAATGGGAAACTAGAGATAATGGCAATGGATGTCGTAATGTTGATAGTTAAGATGGTTTGACAATACTCTAGTATCAAGGTGATGGAGTGATATAAAGTACATCATTTCAATGTGCTAGAAGGTTTCAACAATGTAAGGTTGAAACATGATTGGACAAGTGGAAATTAGTGACCAATAGGGAATATTGGTTGGAATTGCAAGATGGTTGAGTGGGACTTGGTTGGAAAATGTTCAAGTCAAGGAACAACATTGCACAAATGGACATAATGACAGTGCACACGACTGCAAATATCTATAAAAGGTAGGGATGGCTACATGGGCACAAGTTGAAACAAATATACACATTGGAGTGCATGGTAGAAGTGATAATGATGCATACAATGAATCTAGAATGCATATGTATGCATGAGCAGGCATGATTAGACTAAATTCTTGGTGCATATTGATATGCATTTGTGCATATGGACATGATTGTGCATACATGTGGCATTCTTATGGACTAAGGATAGTCTATTGTTGTGTATGAAATAAAGTTTTTTGATTAAAAGTTGCTAATGATGGATTTACGTATCAGGAAAATGGTTATAGAATAAATTTGGAAAAGTTGATGGTGTTATAGTTTGCATGTGACAACCATCCATGTGAATCTAAAAGGGATGGAAAATCTTGATCAATAGGTGGAGAGAAGTCATGTGAGATTATCTGAAATATCATTTGATAAGGTAGCATCAAGTAATTTGGTAACAGCCATGTAGGTATGCATGTGAGTGCTTATGATGCATAAATGTTGAAGGGATTGATGTAAGAATTCCTGTTGTTAAGTTTTAATATTTGAATTGATGTTGTTAAGTTTTAATATTTGAATTGATGTGTAAAGATAGAGGGCCTTGAATATACACATGTTGTGTAATGCTTGTATGCAATTATATGAAATTTAATTGCATGCTATGTTATGTTGGTTATGAGATCATAACCAGGTCAAGTAAAGAGATACACTGCTACTATATAAATGGATGTTAATAGAGATACACTTTGATGGAGCTATTTAATATTTCTTAACTATTATGAAGCTGTATTGTTTATTAATTTTCCTTTAAATAAATTCTTTTCTTTTCATAATTTTAAAGAAATCTTGATTGAACAAACTGTATTGAACTATTGATTAAGATTTTAACACGTTATTTTGAAACTAGAAAGGGGAATATTATGAGACATTCACCAAAGTTAAAAAGGTATGTTTTAGGTCTTTTATTCTAGGTAGAGACTTTATAGTCAAACTTGTAACTTGTTGGTCTACTCATTGTAGAACACTAGTTAAGATATTCTGGGAAGAATAGAGCTATATCTAAGGAAATTAAAATATTTCTGAGTATACTTTATAACTCAGACATATCCAACTCATCCTTGATAAACAAATGTCATCCCTTGTTTTTACAACACATTGATTACCCCCACTTCAAAACAATTAAATGAAAATTAAAAGAGATGATGAAAAGGAATTCATAAATGATTTCCCTCATCTCAAAATAAACATGAAGTGTGAAAGTAAATTCAATTTGGTAAATGTAGGTATCTTCACTGGAGCTATGGACGCTCGCTGGCAGTGAAGCAAGGCTCGTGATATCGGGGTGACTACACCATAGGCTATGGACGCTTTTTGGCAGTGTAGCAACACCATGAGGATGAGGAAGAATGTCAATGGGTATCTTTATCATAATACTCAATTAAAATTAGTCTTCTTGGAAGATAACTGTATTCCAACCAAAATATTCTTTGAAATATTATTAAACCTTGAGAAATAAATACAAGTTACTAACTTGACTCTTTAGCCAAAACTTAGATTTAAATTACCTCAAACAATTCCCGAGTAAGGTTCGGTGAGTGAAATCATCAAAATCCTTTATGATCATTTTTCTATATAAACATGTCGAATTCTAAAAATTAATAGTCATCTAGTTTCTTCAATCATGGAATAAAAGAGAAGTAAAGTTTGGCTGGAATTTTAAGGAGAAAATATTTTTCATTAGATTTTTCTTGCAATAATGACTCCATAACCTAATAATAGGCACAAGGTTTACTATTCTTCTGCGTCTCGTAGGGAGACACAATCCCCAGATGGAGCCATATGTTGTAACATAGTCCAAATTTTACAAAACTTAAATCTTTTGGTTAGAAATAATAAGAGATGAATATATTTTGAAATAAATAATAAAAAATTAAAAAAAAAAATACAAAATTTTAAAAATCTAGATTCAAATAAAAGTATGAAACTCCTTTTTGTATTTTAAAACAAATAAATTTTTCCATGATGTTACAACCCATTTTATTTTAGTTAGATTTTATTTATTTAATATAGTCTTTTTATTATCATAGTTGTATTAATAAACAAAGGTTACTTTTCGCATAGGTTATATTGCGATCTCGGATCACCAGATCAATGATTAATATTGGATTGCTGCCTCCCCGCGTGCTCAATGTTTAACATTACGAGGTGGGCCACAAAACTCTACTAGAGTTCAATCAATTTTGGCGTGGTGTGCATCCGTTAATTGCAGCCCGCATGATATGTGGTTAGTCTGACCACACTCTCCTCCCCCACAATCAACATCAAGATGACACATGTCTACTATCACTTCAAGTGCGCGGTAAATGTAAACCTCAAATTTATAATTTCTTTAAATGATTTTTCCACCAATTATAAAAAGACACGTATGCACTCGAGAATAAAAAGGGAAAAATGGTCAAAGGGTTCATTTCATTTCATTTCGAGTTCATGGAAGGTTCAAAATCTCAAACCAACTCAAGATCCTGTAATATTTGCCACCTTTCCTCTAGGAATTGTTTTTCGCACTCAACATCTTTCACGAGTAAACTCCAATCTTTCTCATCCTTTTGTTCTCATTAACGAAATGCAGACTTCCGAGTTTATAGAAACTAAAAACACTGAAAATCTCGTAGATGAAGATCTCATTGACAACGACAAAGATGTTCTAGATCACGTCTTGTCATTCGAATCCACCATATTATACCAACATGCTAACTAATGTTTCCAAAACTCAATTGACCATTATTATGCATTGGAATTTGACCTCGCCAAGTTTATAATACCACGGGTTTACCATATTATGGAATTTGTAGTATGGTGCACTGAGAATTATGTTCCTTCTAAGAGAACCAAAATTTCTAGAGCCGGGTCTATCCTCATTGAGTTAAATTTCCAAACTATAAATGAGATGGACACATAATCCTGATAGAGAACTTCTAAATGAATTAGTAGCAGATAAATCGTTCAGAGAACTAGAATCCAAAGATATATTTTCTTTGCTGCAAGCATACCTGTGTAGGAACCTTGATGTACCTGGTGACAATGTTTCCATTCAATAAATTTTATTCCTTGAAACTTCTCAAAAAAATATTTCAATGATTTCTATGATGTTGGGAAAAGTGAACGATTTAATAGTCGATGAATTTGTCTTAGGGATAATGGTATCCATCTGTCCAATCACAACTAAACCTATCACTAGATTCATTATTCCCAATTCCTAGCAGATTAAATTCATTACCAGATTTATGAATTCGAATCCCTAAGAAGCTTTATATATTAGTCTTACTTGGTTCACCTTTTCTGTTCACACAAGCCTTTCATTTTACTCATCTAGGGTTGAAATTTGGAGACGAACTAGGTAACCCAGCTTCAGTTACTCACTAGACTTCTGTGATTGGGAAGAAGCATTTAAATGTCAAGTTTACTTAGTTTGTTGATTAGTTTATTTCTAAATCATATCAAATTATACATGATAAGGATCCCCCTAGAATCTTTCCTGAGTGAAAAATAATACTGCAGTTAAGTCCAGACACAAGGGTGGGAGATTGGTATATATTTGATCATTACACTGAAATACAAATTTATGGTTGTCAACTTTGTCCTTTCCTCTTACCAATTTTCTTGACTCCAAGAATTTTCTCTCTGGAATGTGTTAGGCAAATATTGATCTCTAATGAAATTCACTTTGTGTCAAACAAACATAAGGCAAATTTTAAATTGAAAAAGGGTGTTGGTCCTTTTATTATAAATTCCAGATAACCACTGCAGGTGACAACCAAAATGGTTTCAGCTTTGGGATTACAGCACAGAGAGTCATGGAATTATGAAACTCATGGAATAATCTCATCAAAAAGGATTTTGCATGGGAAAAGTCCTTATCAACATCAATAGAAAGAGAAACTGGAGCAATTAGATAATCAAATCAATTGACAAAATGTAAAGAATATTCTACAGGTTCAAAATAAACCATCTGATCAATCATTCAAATCTCCAGTCACACAAACAACACATTAGTTTGAAAATACATATAGAAGGAAAGTTGCAAAGTCCAACCCAAGTGATTTAGAGACAGAAGAAGCAAGATTGAAAAAAAAGAAAAAAACTAGAAGTGATTGAAGAAGAAGAATACAAAATGGAGGTACCTGAAGAAATCATACCAAAGAAAAAGGGTCTTGTTGTAACAGTAGAAATAACATCTTTAGAAAAGAAGATCGAAATAGGATCAGAGACCATTGAAAAATCAAAGCAGCTAGATCAAGTGGAACATTTCATGGAAATGAGAAAGAAAGGTGGAATAATTAGGAAAAGTATGATTCCTAAAATCTATGACCATGAGGAATATTGTTGGTTACTTATGTCCTTATCTGAGCTCGTCTTGAGTGACCCAAGGTTCATATCTGTTCCGGTTTCCAACAAAGCCTCTAAAACTATCGGCACCCCTGGTAAACCATAAGGCAATGCAACACACCAGGTGCACTGCGTCGTCTCACCCGAGATAGTCTTAATGGATGTTTGCAAGGCTCATATGTTTGCATCCTAGGATTGAGTGGGAGATTTGAGAACTGTGCGTTGAGGGTTCTATTGTAACTTATTAACGCAATACGTTGTTATTACAATTTATGCAGGAAATATAATAACTCATTCTTTTAGATTATCAATGGCTACTGAAAGACAATAAAGACACACATGCATTCAATCATGTAACACACATATTACCGTGGTTCACCCCCCCGGGGGCTACATCCACAAAGATTTGGCTCTTATCTCTTTTATTATAGTCGTTTAGTCACTACAACGTCGTGCGCTTACAAATATTCTCAGTTGGGTAAGATCTATATGAGGCAGACTAAATCACACCAGGATCCTCAACCTATGATCTAACCCTCAATATATACCCTCCTCCATCTTCTCCAGCTCAACAACTTACAAAAGTAGGTCATTGATCCGGATTATTTTCGGCACGAAATGAGAGCAGAGATATAACATAGAAATATTCAGAGATATTGCAAGAGAGACAACAATAT
>SNQJ01S0021425.1:171226-182212 GCA_010110895.2 Picea sitchensis | reverse complement strand
TCCCTTTTTCCCATCCCTTCGGTTCCTCCTCACTTATTGGACACCTGGCCAAGTACAATAGGTTTCCTTTGTGCATTTAGCTATTGTATGAATGAGGTTTCTCCTCTGCGCACAGGGGACACGAGTTGAGATTCAAGTGACCTCTTGGAGGCTTCGGGAGGTAGTGTTTAGGGTATTTTTGTTGCTGACAAATCGTGAGGCTGCACTTACCTTGGGGTGGTTGCGTGTGCTTGGGGCAACCCATTGCCTCACTCTAGTTTTAAATGGGTTGGAACCTCGCGCTAAGACTCTTGTCAAGTAACCCTGACCTAGGAGAGATCTAGTTGGATTGGGACCTCACCTAGATTTAGTGGAGGAGTTAGTTTGAGTATGTGCCCTTAGCTGGTAAATCCTACAGCCCTTTACACGCCTCCTTACCTTTATAAATATTGAAAGGGTAAAGTGAATTTTTGTTTAATATTATGCTTAGATGTATTTGAGAGATTTTTGGTGTCAACCAGAGGAAAAGCAAACAACTGTAGAGAACTATTTCCCTAACCAGTTCACATTTCGTTTGTTTATAAGATTTTGAGCCACTAAGAAGAAAATGCCAATGACCTGCCTATCTCTAAGCTTAGGAGCTGTTCTAAACCGCTGTAGAGGTACATTGTGATTTGTGTTGTCTGGTAGGATCTTATTTTTATGTTTTAGTTAAACAACAAATGCTTTCTTTGGGGTCACCACTGAAAACGTAGTTTCCTTTTGACCCTCTTAACGATTCATTGCATTAATACTGGTGGGGTGATCCACGTTGAAAAAAAAATGGGGGAAAGGAGTTGTACTCACTTTAATGGTGTTTACAACAGTTGTATAACAATAAATTGGACTGTCAATTTTTGTTGAATTTGGTTTTACAGTTTAAAAAAAAATAAAAAAAATTCAGCCAATTTTTCCCTTGAATACATTCCAGATAAGACTCTATTGGGGTTTCAAGGACAATTTGGAATCTTTTATTTCCTTTGTATAAAGGGGTCAGTTATATTGATGATATTTATTAAATGATCATTAACGGAGTATAATGGAAAGGTTAACTTGCATTTTGTTTTATGTTGGTAAAAGGTGAATGATAAAAGTTTATATGCATTTGTTTTATGTCAGCTAAAGGAGAATGATAAAATTTTATATGCATTATGTTTTATGTTAGTTAAGGGTGGATGATAAAAAGTTTATATGCATTATGTTTTATGTTAGTTAAGGGTGGATGATAAAAGCTTATATGCCTTATGTTTTTGTTAGTTAATGGTGTATGATGAAGAGGGTTTTAATGGAAAATAAACTCTCTAAATGCAAAAGCTAGAAGGGGTGTATTATGAGTTGTAATTGTTTTAGTCAGGTCCTTATTGAAAACTTCCAAGTTGAATAATTATAGTTATGGTTTACAATGACTTGATGTATGTGTGACTACCTAAAAAGACCCGGAAGGTAGATCACCTCACACACCCTGGATTTTATTTTAATGAACGATTGATTAAATAGCACGCCTGGGATTTAAAAAGAATTGTGCCTCGAGTTGGTTACTGCTAGATAGTTTCTGTATATCAGATGCCTTGCGCGCTTGTAATTTAAAGTTGATTGAAGTAATGTTTAAGTGTTTAGATTTTTGGTTGCGTGCCATGCACAATGTTGGATTTTGATTGCTAATTCTCGCTTGCAATTGAAGGACTTATGTTACTTGTGACATTGATGTTGGTTGCTTGGGTTGGTCTGATGTTTTTCCTTAGCTTGGTAGGATTGTTTGCCAGTGTTGGGAGGGATGTAGACACCTCCATGTTCCTCAGAATAGTCGCCAGCCCTGAGACCTTAAATGGTTAAAATCGATGGGAACCTGGGCTTGAGCGTTGCTTATGTGTCTTGGAGGTCCTAACCATTGTAGGGTAGGATGGGCAGGTAGTCAGTCTTACTTATTGTCGTTTGAGCGTTGTGAATGCATGCAGTTACTAGTTTCATCTTATGTCGTCTTGTTATGTTCGTCATTGTTGCGTCTTATTCGTCATCGGGTGGAGATGCAGAGTCGAATGTGTTTACTTCCTTTGTACAGGTGCGCACACAGCTTAAAAAAAAATAAAAAAAAATAAAAAAAAATAAAATAAAAATAAATAAATAAATAAATAACTTTGTAGTTGTTATATGAGTATCGTCATCGTGACGAACGGGAGGTTCATTACATTCATACCTTGATAAAAAGTGAGGAAAATATGGATAAGGGAGGTATCAAAAAGAAAATGATCAGTGGAAAATGGTAAGGAAAAATGTATTAGACAGGTGTTGAAAGTATGCCAACTTAACTGAGTCTTCACTCAATGAACCTATGACATAATACCTTCGTTCATGGGATATTAAAGTATACCCCTAATTTCACTAGATATTGGAAAATACCTCTAAAATTTCTTTTGTTGAACCCCCCTTCCAATACATATTTCCATTGAAAGAAACCCCTATTTTTACTAGATATCCCTTGTTATATCCCCCGATACCCCACATTGCGCCCCCCCCCCCACCCCAATACCTATAATATATTGACTTTATTTTTTACAATTTTAAAACCCATTTTATGAATGAATGTAACAAGATATTGGTCAACTAGGTGAATCCCCCCCAGCCAATTTAGGCACTCGTCATTGATCATGATCACAAAGGAGATTGTTGACATGCATGCCATTATCTCTTTAACCATGCTAATCTTGAGATCGATGTGTATAAGGAGAAGTCTTAGAAATAGCCACAAAACATGATCATACGCCTTCGCCATATCTACTTTTGAAATAGAAACTAACTAACAAGAGACTTTGATAGATTGAATACCTTCTTGAGATGACCCAATTGCCTCATTGATGAGAAAACCATGCAGAAATCCAAATTGAGCCTGAGAAATTACATAATCCAGAAAAGGGTACAGTCTTACTGCAATGATTCTTTCCATTATCTTATATATCCCATTGCATAGATCTATAGGGAGAAATTCATCAAAGGAGGAAGGAATAAATCATCTTTTGGAATGACGACAATAAAAGAAGAGTTGATACTGTGACTGCATTTTTTGGAGCATCAGATTTCTTCCAAAACCTAAAGGATATCCTCTCCTATGATATCAAATAAATCCTTATAAAATTCCACATTCCATCCATTTGAACCCAAATTTTTGTCCCTCTTCAATGACCCAATTACTACTTGAAGCTCATTCAAAGAAATTTCCCAAAATAGGTCCCTGATATCTTCTTCTTCTACCATGCGAGGGAAGATAGAAATCAATTTTAACATTTCCCCCACATTTGATTGCCTAGGATCCTTGAACAATTGTGAGAAATCATCAACACCTAAACATTCTATTTGAGGAAACCTTCACACCTTATTTCCATTTCAATCATAAAGCTTCAATATCAAGTTGAAGTTTCGTTTTTTATTGGCATAATTTTGGAAATATTTAGAGTTTTGATACCCTGCATATAACCAAAGAGTTAAACTTTTCTACGTCCAAATTTTCTCTTGTTCCAGTAGAAGGGTGTGCCTTCATGCTTCCAAAGACCGACACTCTTCTATCTCCTATGCGCTAGATTGAACAATATGCATCTTTCCATAGACAATGAACACGTTTTCTTGTATTGGACAAAGATTTAAATCATTGGAATTCCTTCACTCCATGGATCATATCAACACTAACGTATTGAGATTTTGTAGGGTTGATCCAAATTAATCACTAGCCGACTCATTAGAGTTAGAATGGAAAGGAATCCAACAATATTTGACCAACCTTTTGAAATCCTCTACCTCCACCGAGGAGGAAACATATTTGAAGGGAGAACCTAGCTTGTTAAGAGACTTAGCCAATTTGAGATAAATAGGAAAATGATCAGAGAACCTTACATTTCCTGGATGACGTCATCTGAAGGAGGTACAAACATGGGATCCTTCTCCATATTTCGAAAATAACCCCCAGCATCGGGACCAGAAGAAACCAAAGTCAACACCATGGGCCTCTCCTCAAAAGAAGTGTTTTTTTTAACCACCCAGCTACGTCCAAAGTCTCTTTTTCAAAACAAGTTAAAGTAGAAAAAAATGTAGGGAAGTATGAACTTAACTTACTCGAGAGACTCTCCAGGGACGAGGATGGGTTAGTGACCTCCGTCGGAAAGAGGAAATCCCCAAAGTCGCTTGTGGTAGGCTAAGGTGAAGAGTTATACAAATTCTCTTGTAACTTCGTGTCCTTTGAATCATCCATGGAAACCCATCTTTTACAGTCCTGTTGAAGGTGACCGGTGTAATGGAAAATTCTACACCTAAAAGGAATTCCTAGGTAATCAAGTATTTGAAGATTCTTACGACTCTGACATTCTGATGCAGGAGCATCGACAACACATCAAGCGAGCCAGCACATCGAGAGGAAGACAGCTGGATAAGCCAGCACACATTTTGAAATACTTTGGAAGTTGTTGCGCCGCTCTTTAATGAAGTGATTTATAAAGAAGCGCACTTGTAATTGTAATGGACCTTGAGTGGATAAGCTCTCGTCCTTAGGTAGATGAGGCATTTAATAGATTTAATGTAAAGTAGATAGAACATTAAATTCTAGATTTGATAGTTAGAGTTCGAGAGGGAAAACGGATATAGACACCCTCCTTTGTACATTGTATGATGATTATTCATTCAGGAGCAAGAAGAGAAGAGCAACAGAGAAGTGTATGAAGAACACTCATGTACAGATATTGAATTAATAGAAGAAAGCTTTGATTCAATTCCATGGTTGTGTTATTCTCTTTGTATTGATGATATTATGCTCATAAATGTTTGCTTCCTGTCATGCATTTTCTTTTATATGCTGTGTATGTGATTTCATGGTTGAATTGAAGTCTAAAGGGGACAAGGAATTAGTTTCAATTGTTTCTCTATCTTGAACCAGAGAATTCCTGCAAGGAGTGCAGTTGAAATTGTCCGCAAGGAGTGCGTGACTGCAGGGTTCAAATAGAGATAACTGTTGTTCTAAGTTTCCAGAAGTGCAGATTTGGCAACGGATCCGTGCAAGGCATGCGCAGGCTAGACGAAGTCTCAGAGTTGCGATTCTGAGCAAAAGGTGGAAAGACCGCTGCTGCAGGAGTGCGCAGGGTCAAGGACTTCAACACTTAGTTGTTGTTGAAGATTTGCCGCAAGGAGTGCACACAAAGAAGTTCTCAAGGTGACTCGAGAAGTCGAGAACAAGCTCAGTAGGAATAAGCCTTAGAAATTGTCGAAGGACTGCACAGAGAAGCGGTGCTGGAAGTGCTCGAGCAGGTGCTGAAACTTTGCGTGCAGGGTGACGGGTTTCGTGGAGGAGGGTCTCGTCATTTCGAGGATTTCATAGGGAAGAAACGGATGGACGAAATTCTCCGGGGAGATTTCACGAAGCTCTGAGGGCCATTGGATCTTGCGGAGGTGCAAGAAGGCTACAGTGCAGGAGTGGAAGAAGTCCGAAGCTTGGAAGGGAAGGAGCCGTCGATCGGGATCACGAGGAGCTTGGTTCTACTCGTGGATCGGCATATCGAGATCTCGTGAGGAGTACGTGGAAGAGTTGACAGCGGGAGTCGTGAAGTCACGAGGTGCGACATTCCGACCGTGATGTAAGTTGAGTGGGACCGCCAGAGTAAGTGGAAGATAGGTGGCAGAAGGCAGAATCTCGCGAACTCGGGGCTCGGAAGTTGGGAGTCCGAGTATTGGAAAGTTCAAGTCGCGGAGGCGCGAGGTCGCGAGATTGCGACAGCAAAACATCGGCATCTCGGTTCATCGAAACTTGGAGTTTGGAGGACCGAGTGCTGGGAGCCAAGAGAAGCGAAGTAGCGAGGTCATGAGTATGCGAGGCGCGATAGAGCAGAATCCCGGTAAGGGGGGAAAAGCCCGCGAGTTGACTGACGCGTCGGATCTCGGGGATCCAAAGGTGTAGCACTTAGTTGTTGAATTCGCGAAGGCGTGAGCGCTAACCCTCCGAAAGGAAGAAGAGAGGGTCATAGCCAAGAGTTACTGTGGGTATGCAGGATTCCCGATAAGGGATCAGAAGAACCTTGGAGTTCTTCGGGCCGTAGAGAAGAGAAGATCTTGCGGGAGCGATTGTACTCCGAGGAGTGCGGTTGCGTCAGAGTGGTATCAGAGCGGGATTTTACTCTTTGTTTCTGCGACAGAGAGGAGAAAGAACAATTTCACCATGCCACCCAGAAGAGAAAGGCATTTTCCTGATCCTAAGGACAGGGAGGTGAGAAGAAGAGGTAGACCAACAGGAAATCCAGAAATGGAAAGATAGATGAGAGATCTCCGAGCAAGACTCGAGGAGATGGAGACGGATCAGAGACGCGGAGTTGGTGTAGGGGATATTAGTGACTCTGAGGTTGAAGAGGAAGCTGGACTTGAAGAAGAAGTTGCAGCTGAAGATGCAACCAACGAGCGGTTAATTAAGGCTATCGCTCGGATGAGTTCAAAGACAAAAATGGACATTCTGACTTATGAAGGAAGTCTGGATGCAGAAGAGCTTCTGGATTGGATCCGAGCTTTTGACACCTACTTCGATTATGAAGATATTGAAGAGGATAAGAAGGTCAGGCATGCTGTCACACGCTTGAAGGGACATGCAACATTATGGTGGGACGGGCTACAGGCAGATAGACGTTCCAAAGGAAAACAAAAGATTAAAAGCTGGGATCGAATGATCGCGAAGATGAAGGTGAAGTTCATCCCAAGAGATTATCATATCACTTTGTTCAGGAGGATGCAGAACCTGAGACAAAAATTGATGACGGTGAAGGAATACACCGAAGAGTTTTACAAGATCAATATGAGAGAAGGTCATTGGGAGAGCGATGATGAGAAGGTAGCCAGATACTTGAATGGTTTGAGATACAACATTCAGGATGAATTAAGCATGATGACCATAAAAACGATGGAGGATGCTTACCATATGGCTCTGAAAGCCGAGGAGAAGCTGAGCCGTAAGCAAGGACAGCGAGGGCGAGGCAGAAGTCAGTCCAGAGGCAAGGTAGTTGCCTAGGAGAAATATCAGAAGCCCAAGGAGGAATGGAAGAAACCTTAGGGTAATATTGAGAGAGGTGGGACCTCACAGCGAGGAAAGCCATATGTTGAGCAGAGGGGACAACATAATGAGCAGAAAGGAGATTATGTTGATGCAAACACTTTTCCTCATACCAGAGGTAGAGGAAGAGGCCGAGGTGGAGTAATCACATGCTTCACATGTGGAAAGAACGGGCACAAGTCATTCGAGTGTCCAGAGAAAAATAAAGACGGAGGAGAAGCTCACATCGCTGAAGCGCAGAGGCGTGATGTTGAGAATGAAGACACCGGAAGTGGGAGGTCACTGACGGTGCACAAAGTTCTCTTAACACCCGAGAAAGAGGTGAAGGAGAGTTCAACTCAAAGGACCAGACTTTTCAGAACCACGTGCAAAACCAAGGGCTGGAAGTGCAAGGTTATTGTTGATAGTGGTAGCACTGATAATCTCATTTCAACCGAGATGGTGGAAAAGTTGGAGTTGGAGACAACTGATCACCCGAGTCCATATAAGGTCTCGTGGCTACATAAAGGACATCAGGTGAGTGTCACTAAACAATGTTTAGTTGAATTTAAAATTGGGGAATATAATGATAAAGTCTTGTGTGATGTCATTCCCATGGATGTATGCCATTTGTTGCTGGGTAGACCATGGCAATATGATAGAAATGTGGTTCATGATGGAAGAATGAACACATATACTTTAGAAAAGGATGGGAGGACACACAAACTGCTTCCGATAAAGGATAAGCAGGTGAAACCAGAAGTAAGCAATACCATACTTCTCATGAGTGGGAAGGAGCTTCTTACAGAGATGGAGAAGAAAGAAGATCCACAATTCTTTGTGGTCAGGAAACCGAGGATTGTCCTGACTAGCACGAGGGTGGATGACTTATCAGTTGAGATTCAGGAACTGCTGGAAGAGTTTGCTGACATCATAGTGGACGAACTACCTCGTTCGTTGCCACTGATGAGGAGTGTGAGTCATTACATTGACCTCATACCAGGAGCCAGTTTGCCGAATAAGGTTGCGTACAAATTGACACCATAGGAAAATGAGGAGGTCAAAAGGCAGGTACAGGAGCTGTTGGATAAATGACTGGTTAGGGAGAGTCTAAGTCTGTGTGTCATTCCAATGGTGCTTAGTCCGAAGAAAGATGGAGGCTGGAGAATGTGTACCGATTCAAGAGCGATCAACAAAATTACCATCCGGTACAGATTTCCACTGCCGAGAATGGATGATCTGATGGATTGCCTGAGCGGGGCAAATTATTTTTCGAAAATTGATCTGAAGAGCGGATATCATCAGATTCGCATGAGGGAAGGTGATGAATGAAAGACAACATTCAAAACAAACGAAGGTTTGTACGAATGGCTGGTCATGCCGTTTGGTTTGACAAACGCACCGAGAACATTCATGAGGCTGATGAATGAAGTCCTGAGGGAATTCATCGGAAAATTTGTAGTCGTATATCTGGATGATATATTGATCTACAGTAAGACGAAGGCTGAACATTTGAAACATTTGGCCATTGTAATGAGGAAGCTACAGCAGGATAAGTTGTTGATCAACATGAAGAATTCCTCATTCATGAAGACAGAGCTCATTTATTTGGGTTTTGTTATCTCGGAAAATGAGTTGAAGATGGATCCGAGTAAGGTAGAAGTGATCAAGAATTGGCCATCACCGAGAAATGTTTTCGAGGTGAGGAGTTTCCATGGATTAGCTAGTTTTTACCGGAAATTCATAAGAAATTTTAGTGGAATTAGCGCAGCGATGATGGACACGGTGAAGAAGCGACACAAGTCTTTTCATTGGACAGCAGAGGCTGAGAAGAGCTTCAATCTGTTGAAGCGGAAGATCACCGAACAACCGGTTTTGGTGTTACCAGATTTTGCAAAGGTGTTCCAGGTGAAATGTGATGCAAGTGGCTTTGCCATAGGAGTGGTCTTGAGTCAAGAGGACAGGCTGGTTGCATATTTCAGTGAGAAGCTGGATGAAGCGAAGCTGAAATACTCCATGTATGATAAAGAGTTTTATGCCATCATACATGCATTGAAGAAGTGGAGGCATTACTTGATCCCAAAAGAATTTGTATTGTACAACGATAATCATGCATTGTAGTTTGTGAGTCAACAAGAGAAGTTGAACCAGAAGCATGCAAAATGGGTAGAGTACATGCAAAATTTCACGTTTATGATAAAACACATTTCGGGTACTGCTAACAAAGTGGCTGATGATTTGAGCAGAAAGTGTTTGTTGCTGCAGGAGTTCCGAGTCAAAACAATGGGTTTTGAGAATCTGAAGGACATGTACGTGGGAGATGCAGACTTCAGAGAAGCATATGAAGTAGATGAGAATCCCGTTCTCAGAGATCGGAGCCCATGGATAGACTACATGATCTAGGAGGGATTGTTGTTCAGAGGCAATCAACTGTGTATTCCAATTTGCTCCATGAGGGAGAACTTGGTGAAGGAAAAACACAGTGGAGGCTTGGTAGGACATTTTGGCCACGACAAAACATTCGCAAAGCTGAGCGAATCATATTTTTGGCCAGGCATGCGAGAAGATTTCAAAAGGTTTGTTGACAGGTGTCGAATTTGTCATCATTCGAAGGGGAGAAAGCAGAATGCAGGGTTTTATCAGCCATTGCCCATACCCGAGAGGCCATGGGAGGCAATTAGCATAGATTTTGTATTAGGTTTGTCGAGGACGCAGAGAGGTGTTGATTCAGTCTTTGTGGTGGTGGACAGGTTTTCGAAGATGGCACACTTGATTCCATGCCAGAAGACCAGCGATGCGACCCACATCGCAAATTTATTTTTCAAAGAGATTGTGCGACTTCATGGATTGCCGAGAAGCATAGTTTCGGACAGGGACACGAAATTCATAGGTCATTTTTAGAGGACGCTATGGAAGAAGCTAGGACCTAACTTGATGTTTAGTTCAACATATCATCCGCAGACGGATGGGCAGACGGAAGTGGTCAACAGGAGTCTGGGAGACTTGTTGAGAAGCTTGGTGATAGAGCACCATAGTAGCTGGGACAACATATTGCCACAGGAAGAGTTCGCATACAACGATTCAGTGAATCGGAGTACAGGAAGGAGTCCATTTCAGGTTGTATATGGGATGCAACCAAAGGGAGTTTCTCAACTCAGGGAGTCAGAGAAGACTGCGACTAGCAGCACTAGTGTAGAAGAATTCGCTGAAGCGATGAAGGAACTTCACAGCAAGGTGAAGCAGCGATTGATAAACTCAAATCAGGAGTACAAACGCAGAGCAGATCACCATCGGAGACAACTTCAGTTCGAAGTTGGTGATCTGGTTTTGGGACACCTAAGGAAGGAAAGGTTCCCGAGGGGAACATATAATAAACTAAAGATGAAGAAAATCGGGCCATGCAGAGTCCTGAAGAAATTCGGAGAAAATTCTTATGAGGTTGAGTTGTCGGATGGCATCGGAATATCTCTGATATTTAATGTTTCGGATTTATACCCATACATGGTTGGAGAAGCAGAGGCTGGAACTGAGGAACCAATGATCTAGTGGGAAAAACAATTGCCAGTATCAGAGAAGCCACAGATGGAATGCATACTGGACAAGCGAGTGGGTAAGAAGACCAGGAGAAAAGAATACTATGACTATCTGGTCAAATGGAAGAATCACCCAGTGGAAGATGCTAGCTGGGAGACTGAAGCGATGATACAGAAGCATGGACGGACCATGCGGGAGCTCATGGATAGGAGCCCATGAATATTTTCAAGCCGAGGAGTATATGATGCAGGAGCATCGACAACACATCAAGCGAGCCAGCACATCGAGAGGAAGACAGCTGGATAAGACAACACACATTTTGAAATACTTTGGAAGTTGTTGCGTTGCTCTTTAATGAAGTCATTTATAAAGAAGCGCACTTGTAAGTG
>SNQJ01S0021425.1:158799-171176 GCA_010110895.2 Picea sitchensis | reverse complement strand
GAAGATGCTAGCTGGGAGACTGAAGCGATGATACAGAAGCATGGACGGACCATGCGGGAGCTCATGGATAGGAGCCCATGAATATTTTCAAGCCGAGGAGTATATGACGCAGGAGCATCGACAACACATCAAGCGAGCCAGCACATCGAGAGGAAGACAGCTGGATAAGACAACACACATTTTGAAATACTTTGGAAGTTGTTGCGTTGCTCTTTAATGAAGTCATTTATAAAGAAGCGCACTTGTAAGTGTAATGGACCTTGAGCGGATAAGCTCTCGTCCTTAGGTAGATGAGGCATTTAATAGATTTAATGTAAAGTAGATAGAACATTAAATTCTATATTTGATAGTTAGAGTTCGAGAGGGAAAACGGATATAGACACCCTCCTTTGTACATTGTATGATGATTATTCATTCAGGAGCAAGAAGAGAAGAGAAGTAGAGAAGTGTATGAAGAACACTCATGTACAGATATTGAATTAATAGAAGAAATCTTTGATTCAATTCCATGGTTGTGTTATTCTCTGTGTATTGATGATATTATGCTCATAAATGTTTGCTTCCTGTCATGCATTTTCTTTTATATGCTGTGTATGTGATTTCATGGTTGAATTGAAGTCTAAAGGGGACAAGGAATTAGTTTCAATTGTTTCTCTATCTTGAACCAGAGAATTCCTGCAAGGAGTGCAGTTGAAATTGTCCGCAAGGAGTGCGTGACTGCAGGGTTCAAATAGAGATAACTGTTGTTCTAAGTTTCCAGAAGTGCAGATTTGGCAACGGAGCCATGCAAGGCGTGCGTAGGCTAGACGAAGTCTCAGAGTTGCAATTCTGAGCAAAATGTGGAAAGACTGTTGCTGCAGGAGTGCGCAGGGTCAAGGACTTCAACACTTAGCTGTTGTTGAAGATTTGCCGCAAGGAGTGCGCACAAAGAAGTTCTCAAGGTGACTCGAGAAGTCGAGAACAAGATCAGTAGGAATAAGCCTTGGAAATTGTCGAAGGACTGCACAGAGAAGCGGTGTTGGAAGTGCTCGAGCAGGTGCTGAAACTTTGCGTGCAGGGTGACGGGTTCCGTGGAGGAGCATCGCGTCATTTCGGGGATTTCATAGGGAAGAAACGGATGGACGAAATTCTCCGGGGAGATTTCGCGAAGCTCCGTGGGCCATTGGATCTTGCGGAGGTGCAAGAAGGCTACAGTGCAGGAGTGGAAGAAGTCCAAAGCTCAGAAGGGCAGGATCCGTCGATCGGGATCACGAGGAGCTTGGTTCTACTCGTGGATCGGCATATCGGGATCTCGTGAGGAGTACGTCGAAGAGTTGATAGCGAGAGTCACGAAGTCACGAGGTGTGACATTCCGACCGTGACGTAAGTCGAGTGGGACTGCCGAAGTAAGTGGAAGACAGGTGGCAGAAGGCAGAATCTCGCGAACTCGGGGCTCGGAAGTTGGGAGTCCGAGTATTGGGAAGTTCAAGTCGCGGAGGCACGAGGTCGCGAGATTGCGACAACAAAACATCGGCATCTCGCTTCATCAGAACTCGGAGTTTGGAGGACCGAGTGCTGGGAGCCGAGAGAAGCGAAGTAGCGAGGTCGCGAGTATGCGAGGCGCGATAGAGAAGAATCCCGGTAAGGGGGGAAAAGCCCGCGAGTTGACTGATGCGTCGGATCTCGGGGATCCAAAGGTGTAGCACTTAGTTGTTGAATTCGCGAAGGCGCAAGCGCCGACCCTCCGAAAGGAAGAAGAGAGGGTCGCAGCCGAGAGTTACTGTGGGTATGCAGGATTCCCGATAAGGGACCAGAAGAACCTTGGAGTTCTTCGGGCCATAGAGAAGAGAAGATCCTGCGGGAGCAATTGTACTCCGAGGAGTGTGGTTGCATCACATTTTATCTCTAAGACTTTTGGTATCCCACTATGTATGTCAATTTCAATCGAGACCCATGCCACCTTTCTAACCGTAGCGGTAAGGTTATGACTATCCACAGAGATAAAAGAGCCAAGAGAGTTTCTGATCGCCATGAGTGCTACTTTGTTCCATAGGTTAATGGGTGAGCCTGGTAGAAGCACCCACAGATTGTGCAACTGAAAGTACTTGAAATTCAGGTTGAAAGAAACACGTCAACGATTTAGGATGAGGTTTCCACCCCCCAAAACCCACCTACAATCCATCAGAAAGGACAAGTTTTTTGGGGACTTGCATATGAAACCTAACCATCCCTTGGTTAGGTGTAATATTTCTGACGCGTAACCTAAAAGTGGAAACCAATGACTATTAACCCAATCTTGTAATGTGACATTGCAAAGATAACGATAGGAAACCCTACCAACAAGACCACATAATGCCAATCTAGCCACCTATTCGAGCCCCACATTTGACCCCAAAACCATGTTTCTGTAAGATTTATTTGGTTTCCACAGTCGTCAACGGCTACCGAAGAGACCCGCAAGATAAAACTCTCTCTTCTGTGATGATGGGGGAGTCGTATCTCTGTGTAAACTAGCCTCTCTGTGAGCTACATGAACCTTTTCATTTTGACTGACACAGTCTGTTAGACCAGGGAGAATACCAGTGAGAGTGAGAGGTAAACAAGGCTTAACAGTAGAAAAAGAAGGCCGACGGGATGTCAAATCCCCCTGTGTAGAATTTAAGGATAGGGTACCAGTCCCCAGGGAGTTAGCATTGTCAAAAAGACCAGGTTGTTGCCAAATAACCTTGTCTATAACCTTCATAAGTGTGTCGATGTCTTGCGAGATGTCATCCAATCCCGACATGACTATTGAGATCTGCGACCTAGGCTCCACCAAATGTTGTTTGGCAGAGGAGGCAATCCAATAGTCAATCAACGAAGAGTTAAGTGGAGGATGTTCTACCTAGGAACCAAGGCCTATTAATAGTATCATAATGGATAGTCAGACGATAGGGTTCAGTAAATGAGAGTAGGTGGCAAGGAATAATCCCAGAAATGGTAACATTATGTCTCTAACCCAGTTTAACACATTGCGGTAACTGAATCCAGACAGGTAGGAACCAATCTTTAGCTCCCTGCGATGTCCGACATTGTTATAGTTTTTGAAAAAAAATCCGTCCAGTTGCTCAACCTCTTTGTGTTCTTCACTAAACACTTGGCCCGAAAAAAGATTGAACTTAGCATGTACTCCAATATGAGGCATAATGTTGAGAGGAGCTAGAAAAGAAAAAGGGCATCAAGATAACCAAGGTCATGTATTGAGAAACCATGACAAACTCGGAATCAAATTAAGTACGTGAAGATAAAATTAAAAAACAAAACAAATACAAACAAATCTTTAAACACTAAAAGGCCATTAATACTCAAAACGTAATAGTGAAAATATATATTTGAACTCTAAAAGGCCATTAATACTCAAAACTTAATAGTGAAAATATATATTTGTTGTAACACCCGATTCGAACATGATATAACAAATGGTATAATGATTGTCACACTATTTTCTTTTTAAGATTATACATTTTAGATAAATAATTATTTTCCTTTTAAGATTATACATTCTAGATAAATAATTTATTTTCTTTTTAAGATTATACATTAGACAAAATTACTAGAAAATCTAAGCTGTCAAAATTTGGGCATGAGCCACACCAACCCTTAATATGGCTAGATTTTTTGTCACCCCAAGTTTCAAACCGATAACTTAACATCACAGAGTGCCTTAACAACACACCCTATCACCAACTATCCTACACCTGAGAGGCAAAATAACATATAATATTATTACAAAACTATTTATTCATTTAAAAAATGGAAAAAATATCTAATAACACATTACATAGTTGAATGAATAATACAAACTCCAATAATGACTAAATCACTTGAGATAATTAAATATAAATCATACAATAAGAAATTTAATGAATTTGTTCACATGAACTTAGACAAACTTTAGAAACATAAAATAAAACTTTTCACATACAACATCTTTTACAAGAATTGTCTCACATGCGAAATACAACAAATATGTCTCTAGTTGCCAATACTTTATTTATAAATGTTCTTTCACTCTGTCACTTGTCCGTAAAATTATACACATTATGGTATTTTAATGATTTTCTAATTATAATATTTTGTTATTTTGATAATTATATTTTTATTCAAATGGATAATGTTTAAGTGATTTATAATATATATTTAATTTATCCAATTAATGAAGTTTAAAAATAAATATCAAACTTCATTATAAATCAAAAATTAAATATAAAAATTAAAAGTAAAAATTTATTAAAAAATAATTATAAAAAACAATTTGTTTTTTTGTTTGATATGCAAATTTTATTAGCATAAGAAAACTTGCATACAATAAGACATTAGTTATCATTAAGAAACTTTATTTATATTATACCTTAAATACATATTATTTTACTCTTAAAATATTATAGTCAATTGGAAAATATAGGAATACATTATATGTTATATCAAAGTATATGGAAATGTGAAATATACAATATTGATTTTATTTAATGAATTTAAAATAAATAATAATTGTTAAATAATTTAGATTAAGTGATTAAATTTTGTGAATTGATCATTAGGTTATACAATAATTGTTGGTTGGTCATACAATAAGTGTTGGTGTAACATCCCTCTCTGGCGCACTAAGAAAACTTATTCTTTGAGGACACTTGCTCGCAAGTGATCCAGACTATTATGATATTAAAACATTTGTCCTTGATTATGATGCGTTATGATAGATGACATGATGTTTACTGCATAGACATAGACATGTGCTATTGACTCGGTTTTACTGAGTGTGTAGGGTTTTGGACCTTGAGGATGCAGAGGCATCGACGAAACCCCTTGGACTCCGGATCAAGTCAAGGAGTGTTCTATTGGGGTTTGATTGTTTTACTGTGATTTTAGTACGTTTGATTAGATGATATGATGTGGACATGTTTTGACATGATTGTTGATGATGCAGGCTGATGATAGCTTGCTGACCAGACTCACATATGGAAAACTTCATGAGCCTATTGACCACCACATAAATACAATGTTTTCCCTTGCACATGGGGAAACCCTATGATGAAGTCCATAGAGATGCTTTCCCATTTTCTTTTGGGATGGGAAGTGGCTGAAGTAATTCGGTCGGTTGAGTATTCTCCACTTTGTTATGTTGGCATACTTTGCATTCCCTCAGGAATCTCAACACATCCGTCTTGAGGCCTTTCCACATAAATATTTCCTTGATATGCATGTATATTTTTGAGTACCCAGGGTGTCCTGCCAAAGGTGAATTGTGTGTTGTCTGCATGATTTTTTCCTTCAGCTAAGATTCTGGTACAAAATAGATCATGTCTTTCTAATAAATGATGTCATCCATAAATCGGTACCGATCATCCTGGATTCGACCATCTAGAATATCACAAGAAAATATTTTCTTGAGTATTATACCAACAAGAGATCTTTCCAATAAACTGAAATATCCATGATGGAGAGAGTGGATGGTACTCTGGAAAGGGAATCGACCACCACATTGTTATTTCCCTTCACGTTTTCAATATCGAAATCATATGCTTGAATTTTACTGATCCACTTTTTCTGCCACTTAATCAATTATTTCTACTCCATGAGGAATCTCAGGTTGTTATGATCTATCTTCACTTTGAAACTATTTCCCACCAAGTATTGTCTGAATTTGGCCAATGCATGCATAATGGCCAACATATCCTTGTCATATATTGAATAATGTCACTCATACTCCCTAAGTTTGAGGCTCTCAAAATAAATGGGATGATTATTTTGCATCAACATGACTCCTATCCCTATCCCTGAAGCATCATACTCAATCACAAATGGCTGAGTGAAGTCTGGTAAGGCTAACATAGGGCATGAAATCATTACATGTTTCATTTTCTCAAATTCCATATGTGCCTCATCTTTCCAAATGAAATCTCCTTTCTTAGTGAGATCTGGAAGAGGTGTCATCAACTATGAGAACCCCTTAACAAATTTCCTGTAATAAGTGCAGAGCCCTAGGAAGATTTTCAATTTTGTCAATTTTTTTGGGGTATGCCACTCTATAATTGTCCTAATTTTCTCCTGATGGACACGGACACCATTTTCCCCGATCACATGCCCCAAGTAAATCATATCAATCATGCCAAACTCACGTTTGGACTCTTTTGCATAGATTTGTTGCTCCTCCAAAATTCCCAATACCTTATTCAAATTCCTAAGATGATTCTCCCAAGTCCTGATATAAATGAGAATATCATTAAAGAAGACCAACAAAAATTTCCTCAACTTATTATTGAACACATGGTTCATGTAGGACTAGAATGTAGCAGGGGCATTGGTTAGCCCAAACGACATAACCAAGAACTCATAATGTTCATAATGGCATCGAAAGGTAGTATTATGAATGTCCTTCTCTCGAACTCGAATCTGGTGGTACCATGAACAAATATCAATCTTCATGAAATATTTTTCTCCCCTCAACTCATCCATCAGTTCATCGATCCTCAGAATTGGGTACCTGTTCTTTATGGTTTTCATGCTAATCACTCAGTAGTCAATGCACATCCTCATGGAGCCATCCTTTTTCTTAATCAATGCCACGGAAGAGGAAAAAGGGATAGAACTAGGTTGAATGTGCCCCATATTTAACAAATACTTGATGGCTTTTTCTATCTCGTCTTTGTACATATTGGGGTGGAATTAGGATTGGTTATGACATCTTGAACCCCTTCTTCTAATTCTATAATATGTTCAAATCCTCTATCTGGGGGTACTCCTAGAAGAATGTCAACAAAAACCTTTTGATGTTTGTGAAGAAATACCTGAATATCGTCTGGATACTGTCGAGGATGATGTAGTGCCTCTCTATCAGAAATGTAGCACTCAACTGCCCACTCTATGTCTCCATGCCACATCACTACCTCCATATTGTGAGATGAAACAATCTTTGGTGGATACTGGTGCATAGCCCGTAAAACCACCTTTTTTCCATCTGGTCCCATGAACTCCATTTCCATAGTCCTGTGATCAGTAGTTTATTTCCCAATGGAGTATAACCAATGAACTCCAAGAACTACATTAGTGTCTGGCACATCCACCACAAAGAAATCATATGTCAACGTATAATTCCCCATGGTTATTTTCAGCTTGGGGATCCATCTAGTGCACTCCATCTTATAGCCTCTAGGTATGATCACGGTGAATCCCTCAAAATCCTCCATCAGAATCTCTCGCCTATCCACCAAAGCTACATCTATAAAGTTACGTGATGCCCCACTATCAATCAACACTGTAACATTGTGCCCCTACAAGACTCCTCAGACTTTGAAAGTGTGGTACCTAGGAAATCCTGACATGGATGTCATAACATGGCCCTTAGCCTCAGCCTATGATGTATCCTCACCCAGTGTCTGCTTTCTCATTTCTTATTCCTGGTGCTATTCCTCTTCATCGTTATCACTATCCGAATAGACCTCAATATAATGATCCTTGTTGGTCTTGTATTTCTCAACACACGTGTTCCCTAGTACCCACAACTCTTGACAACTAAAGAAAAATTTCTTCCTCCTCAACTCCTTTATTGTTTCTTCATCCAACTTGGGATTCCCAGCTCAATCCCTCTAAAATGGTTTGGTTTCCTTTCTCTTTTGTGGGAAGGTGGGTTTCGGAGGAAACCTGCTCTTAGGAAAAACATCCTGCATGTCCCTAGTACGACTGACTACATCCTGCAAAGTGATGGGTTTGTAAGCCTTCACCCATCCATGTAATGGATCTGTTAACCCCTCAACCAACAACATCACCAAGCATGCCTCAGATATGTTTGTCACCATCACTGGTAATCTCTTGAACTTAGAGATAAATGCCTCTGGAATACATGTCTTCTTGAACTGATCCAACTCTCAAAAATGGATCTTTGGGTCCTTCCTATCAAACCTCTCAATGATCCTCTGTGTGAAATCAAGGTATGAAGTGATTCCTGAATGACCCTGTGTCACTAACCCATGGTACCACCACTCATGGGATTCTCCATCCAAATGCAGGGTGGAAAGATTGATATCATCAGCTTCAACCATTGTTTTGAGCTGGAAATAAGTGCCCAATTTTTTCACCCATGCTCTAATGGTGCATTTTGATAACCCATCAAAGTTTGTAATGGTCACTTTTCCCAATGTGAGTTGTAACTCTGTGTTTTGGGACATCGTCCCTTTGGACCCCCTAGGCATGTTCTTTCTTTTTATGTGGAAAAAATCATGAAAGGACATGGCAGCCTAAAAATCATCTCCCAATCTCTGGTACTCCTCCAAATAATCTCCAAAGGGTATATCGCAATCAGTCTTCTCCATTCTCCTTGATGCATCATTATCAAGGAATTGCGGCATGGTAGGAATGGGTGTCTTGATGTACACATGGGGGTGGCTCTGCATGGTGGTTCTAGAATGGATTCCTTACCCATTATTAAAATCCCTTTCATCGTTATGATTTTTCTTGTCTTGACTCCCCATGGTGTTAACTTCCATCTGCCCCATCAAATCCATCATTTATTTTTGGCCCCTGGTCAAATCATTCAATGTGATAAAAAGACTATTAAAAGCATGTTCATCTTTGTCACTCATGATGTCATCACCCTTATCTACCTTATTTACCTCAGTCTAAGCTTCTAATTCCTTAACTAGTTCTTCCCTATCCAATGGAGATTCTCAACTCTGGTATCTCTTCCTTTTGTGGGTGACGTTCTCACCATCCTCCCTATTCATTTACTTCCCAATTCTTTTAATTTTCAGATCCCCACGACTAAGTGAGGAACATGCTCTTATACCACTATAAAATTCCCAACTGGTTTCTTTACAAGTTTTCTCGATTTTGGTTTGTAATTTTACCAAACAGTTTAGATACCAGCTTCTCATCAAATTTTAAAAAATTATAGATGCACACACACATAATTAACCATAATATAAAAACTTTGTTTTCATGTCATTTCTTGAAGGAGAGTACACATATTTATATTCCAACCCTTATAAAAGGTTGTTAACAATGCTCTTACAACATATTTACCCACCAAATTTACATACTAAGCTACAACAAGAAATGTAAGTGAACCTGGGTTTGATTGGCCGAGTACTTGACTTCTGTAGAAGATGGTGTGGAGAGAATAAGCTACAACAACAACAACATCTATATCAATTTGTAAGATGATATATTCAAGGTAGGTGCCCCTCTTGGATGCTATTACTCCCATATTGTGAATACACTTTGGCAACAACATTATTATATCTTGGAACAATGAATTGACCCCTCTCTAACTTGATCTCTTCCCTAGAAATCGCACACGATCTCATAGCAAGGAGGTATGACATATATGAATGCATATTTGTGGTACAAATGTGCTCAGAACATACATATATGAATGCATATTTGTGGTACAAATGTGCTCAGAACATAGATATGATGGAGACCTTATATCCTCTTCTCATGTAACCATTGAACTCAACTATATAAAATCCACTTTGGAGAGGAAATGCACCCAGAGCAACAATAGCCACGAATTTCCCTTTTTCCTTGGAAATATACCCCACTAACTCTCAACAAACCACTTCTAAGTGGTAGTAGTAAGTCACCCTCTTTATGGAAAAGACATTGCCTTGATTTGGGAGTAGTTCGTCCACTGGAAATGGTGAAGTTGTTTCCCCAAACACAACTACCACATGAACTTGCCCCACCATATAAATATTCATTCCTCCACAAGGAAGCACATCACAATTGGAAACTCTGCTATAGTATGCATAAAATTGAATCTCGATGAAGAAATCTGAAGATGATTCCTTCCCACAACTAGCTAGGGTGTATATTTTCAACATCGAAACTAGTAGATGAACAAGGGTTTCCAAAAACCCTAGAAAACATTCCAAGATATCTCCAAATATATTTTCTCAATAACTGAGCCTAAGAATTGATAATAGACTCCTTCTATCCCCTTTTTTTTATACTTCTAACTTGAGCTTTTATTTCCTTCTCTTATGAATGTGGGATAATAACCCCACTTGATTTTTTTTTTGTTGTTCTTCGTGTTCCCTTGATTAGTTTTTGCCCTAGCCCACGTGGACTCAATTAGGCTAACGGAATTCTCTCTTAGAGTGATTAAACATATGGGGACATTACACTGTATTTTGTTTTTCGTTCTCCATGTTCCCTTGATTATTTTCCACCCTAGCCCATGGGAACTTAATTAGGCTAGCAAAATTCTCTCTTGGAGAGATTAGGCGGATGGGGTCATTACACTGTATCCATATATATATATATATATATATAGTAACAATAATATATATTATAATAATAACAATATATTATATAATAAAAATATGTATTATAATATAATATAATATAATAACAATTTCCTAAATTTGAATGTTGATTTTTGTGTATAGAATACGTAACACAAGTTATAATTTCTATATCAAAGGCCATGCATAGTATAAGTTACAAATTATATAGCATATGGAGGTTGCAACTTGCAAGTTGCATGCATAGCACATTGCATAAGTTACAAATATTATAGAAAAGGCTCTGTAGAGGCACACCTTGAGGCTCACAACTAACAAGTCACGAGGATTCTTTGTAAATTAGACCGTATCACATCCTATAGGTTGAAAAGTGAAGGTTGAGAGGGAAGAAAAGATCAATGATTCAGAACCTGCATGCAACTATCTAGAGAGGTAAGGCTCATTAATGGAAATTGTCTTCATTTCGCTGGAGCTAGAAAATACTTTCTTGCCAACTTATATTCTCATTATATTTGTTTTTTTAGAATCCACATTTAAATTCCTTCCCACCTATGTTTTTAATGTATTCTTGAATATTGATAATAAGCATAAACATGGGTGTTGGAAACTTCTCACAAGCTCTATTTTATTTCATTTTAGAAAACATTAGTAGTTGTTATTTAAAAAACAAATCCAAAATAATTGAGTAATATTTATTATTTCATTATATCAATAACGATAATTATTTCAAATTTTGCAATCCATAACTTTTTTTATTATTTTTACAACAACCATTCATAAATAATGTAGCTATCTTGATATCATTGCATGCATACTACTTAGTGTTTGGTCTATTGTTTTTGTATAGTGATTGGATCTATGTGGAATTGAGGCATAGAAACAACTTGGAACCTCTTATTTGTTGATTTGCAAAATTGAAACTGTGTGCAAGCTGCTATATCAAGGTAATCTGTTATTTTTTTTTGTTTATGTTTTTAATGGTGTTGTATTTCATGTGAAACAATTTGATGATGTTATGTTAAATGTGATTTCATAATAATTTTATGTTGTGCCTGGGATGCTTTTGTATTTACAATAAAAATGAACAAAAATACATACGACAGATAATATTTAAATGAGGAGCAAAAATAAAAATAAAAAGTCACGGGAAGGGAAGTCTTAAGAAGAAACCTGTCATAAAAAATTAACTTGATGGTTAGGAGTTCCCGTCAAATTTATACCATGATAGGAGCACTTGCTCCCACTTTTTCCTGAACAAAAACCAATCACATCTAGATTATCCAAAACCAATAACCGCTTGAGAGAAAGTTTCTTGGCCTTTCCCCCTAAGCCATGAATGTTTGCATAAATAATTTTCATAATGAGGTAAAGAAAGGAGTGTGTCCTTCTCTAAAGACCCATGAGATGAGGTTTTGTTGACCTTGCGAAACCCAACCTCATGGGAGGCTTGCTCAAGTGCATGCTTTAAGGCTGAATTTCAACATGCTCTAGACTAACAAAAATATTTGTAAACATTCACCCACCAACCTGCCCACAAGAAGAACTGGAAGGGCTTAAAACTGAGGATGCAATTTATATGGATCCTTCATCAAGATAGAGGAAGAAGAATCAAACCCACAAGTAACTAGCACCCTTTTCAAACCCCTAGGGAAGACCTTCTTGTGTCAATTTCCCCCACATTAGAATTCCCTAAGACTTGGTCAAGATCAATTAATGGAGGTTACGGGATGTGTACACCGCCTAACACCTTAGAAGGACACCTCATAGTAGGATTCAAAACATCTTTGGCATGGATGTTTTCCTTGATAAAAGAGGAAGAAGCTTGAACATGACAAGACTTACTCAGAGACAAAGTCAGAATCGAGTTGTCCACCCATAAAAACTCAATATTGAAACAATGCTCTAGTGTAAGATCAAGTTCAAGACTGAATAAATCTTCTGGAAGAGTATCTCCCAATCCTTTTCCTCTGGATTCTCGATCTTTTGTCCTGTGTTCACCTTTGGGAGCATCTCATCTACTACCTTCATCATCACTCGCTCCACATGTTCTCTAGCCTTATGCGAACTCTTCCCAAAGAAATCCTCCTCAACAAAGGAAACGTAAGAATTGGGATT
>SNQJ01S0021425.1:141216-157459 GCA_010110895.2 Picea sitchensis | reverse complement strand
ACCGTGATGAGGTGAAAGGATGAATCTAGAGCACGATGTTGAGGTGGAACCCATTCCTGATATCAAGAAATTATTTCCTCCGGAAAAAGAGGAGAATCAATATTAATTGTCGGTTCAAAGAAGATTGGATCCACCGATATGGAATCCTTAGAGTAATCAACCAGCGGAAGTAATTTTCCATCATCTTAGTCGAACCTCAGAGGCACCGCCACCTATCACTGAATCATGTTCTGCATAAACGCTAATGCCATTTCTCTCTTATAAAACAAAGGGCTAGCAAAAGGCCTTGTCTAATTATTCTTCTACGGAATGTTTTTTTTCATTTGAATCTGATGATAAATTTGAACGAAATCATTATTTTTTGTTGTTTAAAATTCAGTTTTGAATGTAGAAATAGATTCATCATGTTGAAAACCCCTGAGACACTCAGATTGTACAGAAATAATCACTCAAATCTGCCGATCTAACAATTTTCTGTCGAATTTTGAGCAAATGTTGCCGAATTTTTTTGTCGGAGAACCTTCATTTCGTAGAACGTTTAGCCTACACCACTAGGAATGGTGTTGTCTAACTATTCTACGAAATGGTTTTTTTTCGCCTGAATCCAGTGACAAATCTTCACAAAATCACTAATTTTTGTTGTTTAAAATCCAGTTTTGAATGTAGAAATTGATTCAGCATGCTAAAAACCTTTGAGACACTTAGATTATACAGAAATAATCACTCAAATCCGCGGATCTAACAATTTTTTACCTAAAAACCTGGCCTTGGTTATTTGAAAGATCAATTGTGAAGGCCAAGATAAAACTACCACCACCTAATATTTCCTTCAAGGAAATAAGTTCGACCTCTGAAACTCAACTACTAATCTAATTTTAACCTCGTCCAGGGTCTTGATTACACCTTGGCGGTTGGTATGTATAAACTTCATATACCATTGTAGAGCTATCCCCCACAACATGGTTTGGAACTCTACCATTTGAGCATATGGAGCTATGATCCTCTTCACTCTCCACATTGATTCACATAGGAAACACTGTTGCTCTGTGTCACTATTTTCCTTCCGTATGATCTTAGGAAGGTGCATTGCTATACTATCTATTACTCCAACCATATTGTTGGTATGATCATTCACTAAAATGAAACCTTGTTTATTTAGTAGTGGCGACGAGCGAAAGAGGATTGGGCAACTACTGAGAAGCAAGGTAAAAAAATTATTATTTTTTAGTTTGTATAATTTATGAAGTTTAAACATAACAATATAGGACATATAAATCTACCTCAAATTCAAAAGAATGATGGATAAAGAGATGCATACACATTTGGGAATGTGCATTTGTTACTTTAAAATTAAATCTAATGAACTCCTTAGTAGGTATTCATGGTGGTTTAAAAAAAGTCAAATTAATTTTAAAATATTAATAGTACAACCTCGTTATAGAAAACACTTATAATATACATTTGTTATACATTTAGTAGGTATTCATGGTGGTTTAAAAAAAGTCAAATTAATTTTAAAATATTAATAGTACAACCTCGTTATAGAAAACACTTATAATATACATTTGTTATATGATTAAATTAAACCACTCTAAAATAATAAAAATATAGTGTATTCAACAAAATTAACTTAACATGTACTCCAATATTAGGAATAATGTTGAGAGGAGTTAGAAAAGAAAAAAGGCATAAAGATAACCGAGATCATGTATTGAGAAGAAAATGACAAACTCGAAATCAAATTAAGTACGTGAAGATAAAATAAATAAATAAAACAAATACAAACAAATTTTTCAACTCTCAAAAGCCATAAATACTTAAAACGTAATAGTGAAAATATATATTTGAACTCTTAAAAGCCATTAATACTAAGTGAAAATATATATTTGTTGTAACACCCTATTCAAATTTGATATAACAAATGGTATAATGAATGTCACACTATTTTTTTTTTTAAGATTATACATTTTAGATAAATAATTATTTTATTTTTAAGATTATATATTCTAGATAAATAATTTATTTGCTTTTTAAGATTATACATTAGATAAAATTATTAGAAAATTATGATAATTGATGTAATATAAAAAGAGAGAAAGAATACTCAAATCGAATATATATAGTTTAAGGATGATTTTATCATGTTAGATAAAGCATTTGCTCTAAAGAGAGTTGTAACACTTTTTTTGGATGCCAAAACTAAATTTATTAGACACTTGCATAGATAATTTACATTTCCGAGACTCAGGATATTTAAGCTGTCAAAATCACCCCGATATCATACCCAACCTAAGCCACACCAATCTTTAACATGACTACATTTTTTGTCTCCCAAATTTCAAACCAATAACTGAATCCTACACCTCTAAGATAAGATAAAATATAATATTATTACAAAACTATTTATTCGTTTAAAAAATAAAAACACTATCTAATGACATATTACATAGTTGAATGAATAATACAAACTCTAATAATAACTAAATCACTAGAAATAATGAAATATAAATCATACAATTTAATGGGTTTGTTGACTTGAATTTAGACAAAAACTTTAGAAACATAAAATAAATGGTTAAGTACAACACTTTTCACATACAACATCTTTTACAAGAATTGTCTCACATGTGAAATACAACAAATATGTCTCTAGTTGCCAATAATTTATTTACAACAAATATGTCTCTAGTTGCCAATAATTTATTTATAAATGTTCTTTCACTTTACTTTGTCACTTATCCGTAAAATTATACACATTATTCTTTTAAATGATTTTCTAATTATAATATCTAGTTATTTTTATAATTATATTTTTATTTAAATGAATAATGTTTAAGTGATTTATAATATTTATATATATATTTAATTTATTCAATTAATAAAATATAACTTGCATCCGATAACATATAACTTATCGTAAGAAACTTTATTTATATTATACCTAAAATATAAATTATTTTATTCAATTAAAATGTTATAGTCAATGGGAAAATATAGGAATACATTACATGTTATATCAAGTATATGGAAATGTAAAATATACAATATTGATTTTATTTAATAAATTAAAAAGAAATAATAGTAGTTAAATGATTTAGATTAAGTGGTTAAATCTTGTGAATTTATCATGAGGTTATACAATAAATGTTGATTGGTCATACAATAAGTGTTGGTTTTTTTGTGTGAATATTATTGAGTTTCATTTAATTTAATATTCTTGTAAGATTAGGTTGTCAAAATTACAACTGGTTTATTTATTTAATATATCATCATTTTAATATTCTTCTATAATTAGGTTGTCAAAATTACAATGGGTTCATTTATCTAATATATTATTATCTAAATGAAAAGAAGTGATGAGTGAATTTAGCATAAAATAAAAAGGTGAGATGTAAGTTTGGAGCAAGTATGTAAGTTTGGAGCAAGTTTGTATTAGACCAATTTTAAAATTTTAAATTAAGAGTTTAAAGAAAATAATAAAATAAGAGTTCTACATTTTTAAGAAAAAAAAGAAAACTATTTTTTTATCATATTTTCAACGTATTTTTATATTTAATTAAATTTTAAAAATAATTATTACTTAAATAGAGAACTAAATTCTAGACTACCCAATTTGTATATTTTTATTGATAGATAATGAAATAAAATGGAAAAACATTATTAAAATAATAATTACTAACCTAACTCAAAAATACAATAGAAACTTATTTCCTTTGTTTTAAAAATCATCTTAAATTTGGTTGATTGTTTTAAAGTGATGTTGATAACTTATACATTTTTTTTTAGTGCGGTTCACATTATTAGTCCGAGACTATAGTGATCGATAATTTGTTGACTACATATTAGTTTGTCCTTTGACCAGAAATATTTGAATAATACCTATTGTTGGAGCTAGGGAATTAAAAACATATATTTTTATATAATAAAAAGTACCATATATGTACTGATCTGATTGGATAAGAGATTGGAGGTCTTATTGTCGGCTTCACTATTCCCAATGTTTTATATCGCAAGATATCCAAAAAAATTCTCATATACAGTCTTTTTGAATAATATATTTTTCCTATATATTGCTTGAAGGTGGATTAATGCTACCATTAGTTTGATTGTTTGTGTTAGCATTTTCTGCTAGCTTAATATATCCCTAAGTATTAATTTTTTACTAATCATATTTAAATGTTTTGATATCCAAGCTTTATAGTGATTGAGAATTCCAAAGTTTATAATGTCCTTCCCGCATGTATTTGTATTGAAATGTATTGACACTTATTTCGAGATGCCTCAATAGGCTTGATAGCTTAAATGTTTACATGATGCGAGGTCCTCCAACATGCCTGACAGCTTAAATGTTTGCATACCGCGAGGTCCTTAGACAGCCTGACAACCTTAAATGTTTATCTAAATACGCTTGTCGGAGTACATTTTTCCTGGGAATTTTCCATACAATGTTATAGTGAATTTGCACAGTGTTGTTGTCCACCGCTAGTTGAATAGCCATTGTATGTTTCATCCTTCTTCTACCTTTGCAATGCAATTTTGTCATCGTTGAAGCTACATAAATTGTTTACTGGTTCAGTGAGTGCTTCTTCTTCGCTGGTTAGTCAGTTGCTTCTTGTTGTTGTTTGGTTCTCGACTCGACCTGCGCTTCTGCATTTCGTCATTTTAGAGTAAGTTTCCATGCCATAGTTTCATTTTATATTCCTTGTTTCTTGTTCAGTGTTTGTAGTTTGCAAGTAAGAATGTTTTTTTATTTGTAGTGGCATGGTCGTCGTATGTTTCCGGTTCCTTCTGTGCTTTGGCTACAATTTCATAATCGTTGGAGATACATATGTTGTTTACTGGCTTGGTGGTTCTTGTTGGTTCATTGGTTCGTGGGTTGTTGGTTATGTTTGTTTGTCTTGGGTTTATGCTTTGGGGCCCTGGGGGTTGATGCAGGAGCATCACCCACGTCAAGTGAGCCAGCGCGATTTCTTTTTGGATAGCACCTTGATATTGTTGCGCAAACATTAATGTGTTGATTTGATGAAGCRCACTTTGTATATTGTAATGGACCTTGAGCGGATAGCTCACGTCCTTAGGTAGATGAGGCATTTAATAGATTTAATGCAAAGTAGATAGAACATTTAATTATAGATTTGATAGCGTAGAGCTCGAGAGGGAAACGGGATATAGACACCCTCCTTTATACATTGTAAGGGGGATTCATTGAAGTAGAAGAGAAGAGCATGCAGAGAAGCATTTGAAGAACCTCCATGTACAGATATTGAATTAATAAGAGAAAGCTTTGATTCAATTCCATGGCTGTGTTATTCTCTGTGTATTGTTGATATTATGCTTATGAATGTTTGCTTCTTGTCATACATTTGCTTTTATATGTTGTGTATGTGATTTCATGGTTGAATTGAAGTCTGTGAGAACAAGGAGTTAGTTTCAATTGTTTCTCTATCTTGAACCAGAGAATTCCTGCAAGGAGTGCAGCTGAATTTGTCCATAAGGAGTGCGTGACTACAGGGTTCAAGTAGAGAGAACTTTTGTTCTAAGTTCTTAGAAGTGCATATTTGGCACCAGAGCTGTTCAAGGCGTGCGCAGGCTAGAAGAAGACTCAGAGTTGCGATTCTGAGCAAAGGAAAGTGAAAGACTACTGTTGCAGGTGTGCGCAGAGTTGAGAAGGCTTCAACACTTAGTCGTTGTTGAAGGTTTGGCCGCAAGGGGTGCGCGCAAGAGATTTTCCTAAAAAGATTGAAGTTGTCGAAGCTCAGGAGGGATAGGTCTTTTAGGTTGTTGAAGAGCAGCGGAGAGAAGTTGCGCGAGTAAGTGGCTGGAGGAGTCATAGGTTGGCGAACAAGTCTCGTGGAGAGACATTTCTTGTTCGAGGATTGCGCCAGGAAAAGAGGGATGGTTGATATTCTTCGTGGAGAATCTGCGAGTTTCGGTAACTCGTTAGTTCTCTCCCCGTTGCAGGAAAGTTCTCAATTCAGTAGGCTAGAGCATTGATACAGGTTGGGAGTGTTGTATTATCCGAGAGATCGTTCATCGGGATATCGTGGGAATAACATCGAAGAGTTGGCATCGGGAGTCGCATTAGCGCGAGAAGCAAAGTCCCGACGGTTGCGTGGATAGTGTGGGCCACAACAGGTTGATGTGACAGAAAACACAAGCTATCGAAAGTTTGACGTCTCGGTTATCGGGAGTCGACAGGGAGGATAGTTGGCCTCGCGAGTAGCGAAGTCGCGAGAAAGCGCGATCACGATTTCGGCACCTCGGCGGATCGCGTATCGGATGTTCAAAACTTGGGAGTTGGTTCTCGTGAGTGGCGAGACTGTGATAAGGGAAGAAGTCTCGACAAGTGGGAAAGGGTCAGCGTTGACCGACACATCGGGTCTCAGGGATTCGAGAGCCCGGTTGACCAATAGAGAACTCGCGAAGCGTGAAGTTCCGATCCTCCGATAAGGAAGTAAAGAGGATCGCAGAGACGAGAACTGTGGGTGCAGATATTCCGATAGGAAGATAGAAGAGCATTTACGCTCTTCGGGCCGAGAGGAAAGAAGGTCCTGGAAGAGCCGAACGTGCTCCGAGGAGTGCGCTTGCCACCAAGTGGTATCAGAGCGGGATTTATTTTCTTTCTGTAGCAGAGAAGAGGATACATCATGCCGCCCAGAAGAGAAAGACAGTCACCTGAACCAGAAGATAGGGAGGTGCGAAGAAGAGGTAGGCCGACAGGAAATCCAGAAATGGAGCGGAAGATGAGAGATCTCCGAGCGAGACTTGAGGAGATGGAGACAGTACAAAGACGCGGAGTTGGTGCAGGGGATCTTAGTGATTCTGAGGTTGAAGAAGAAGCTGGACATGAAGAAGAGGTCACAACAGAAGAATCATCAACCGAGCGGTTGATCAAAGCTATCGCAAGGATGGGTGCGAAGGCAAAAATGGACATTCCAGTCTATGAGGGAAATTTGGATGCAGAGGAGCTGCTAGATTGGATAAGGGCTCTTGACACATACTTCGATTATGAAGATGTGGAAGAAGATAAGAAAGTCAAGCATGCAGTTACATGCTTGAGAAGACATGCTGTATTGTGGTGGGACGAGCTACAAGCTGATAGACGCTGCAAAGGAAAGCAAAAGATCAAAAGCTGGGATCGAATGATCGCGAAGATGAAAGCGAAGTTCATCCCACGGGATTATCAGATCACACTGTTCAGGTGAATGCAGAACCTGAGGCAGAAGTTGATGATGGTGAAGGAATACACCGAAGAGTTTTACAAGCTCAACATCAGAGCAGGTCATCGGGAGAGCGATGATGAGAAAGTTGCTAGATATCTGAATGGGTTGAGATATGACATTCAGGATGAACTAAGCATGCTAACGATCTGAACGGTGGAAGATGCTTACAAATTTTCTCTAAAATCCGAAGAGAATCTGAGCTGGAAACAAGGACAGCGAGGGCGAGGCAGAAGCCAGCCAAGAGGCAAAGCAGTTGCCCAGGACAAATTCCAAAAGCCCAAGGAGGAATGGAAGAAACCTCAGGGTAGGATTGAGAAAGGTGGAACCTCACAACGAGGAACACATGCTGAACAGAGAGCACAACATACCGAGCAGGGTGGCGGTTATGCTAATGCAAACACTCTTCCTCGTACTAGAGGTCGAGGTAGAGGAAGAGGTGGAGTAATCACATGTTTTACATGTGGGAAGAATGGGCACAAGTCATATGAGTGTCCAGAGAAAAAGAAGGATGCAGGAGAAGATCACATCACTGAAGCGGAGAGGCGTGATGCTGAGTCAGAAGATGCAGACAGCGGAAGATCGCTTGGAATGCATAAAGTCCTTTTGACACGTGAGAAAGAGGTGGAAAGATCAGTGCAAAGGACCAGACTGTTCAGAACAGCTTGCACAACCAGGGACAGAAAATGCAGGGTTATTGTGGACAGTGGAAGCACCGATAATATTGTTTCAAACGAGATGGTGGAGAAATTAGAATTGGAAACGACTGATCACCCGAGTCCATACAAAGTCTCATGGCTACAGAAGGGACATCAGGTGAGTGTCACCAAACAATGCTTAGTTGAATTCAAAATAGGGGGATATAATGATAAGATCTTATGTGATGTTATTCCCATGGATGTATGTCATTTATTGCTGGGTAGACCATGGCAATATGACCGAAATGTGATTCATGATGGGAGAATGAACACATATACACTGGAGAAGAATGGGAGAACCCATAATTTGCTTCTGATAAAGGATAAGGAGGTGAAGCCGGAAGTAAGCAATACAATACTTCTCATGAGTGGGAAGGAACTTCTCACAGAGATGGGGAAGAAGGAAGATCCACAATTCTTTGTGGTCAAGAAACCAAGAATTGTTCTGACTAGCACAAGAGTGGATGATTTACCAGTTGAAGTTCAGGAACTGCTAGAAGAGTTCACTGACATCATAGTGGACGAATTACCTCATTCGTTGCCACCGATGAGGAGTGTGAGTCATCGCATTGATCTCATACCAGGAAGCAGTTTACCAAATAAGGTTGCGTACAGATTGACACCACAGGAAAATGAGGAAGTCAAGAAGCAGGTCCAAGATTTGTTGGACAAAGGACTGGTCAGGGAGAGTCTAAGTCCGTGTGTTGTTCCAACTGTGCTTAGTCCGAAGAAGGATGGAGGTTGGAGGATGTGTACCGACTCCAGAGCGATCAATAAAATTACCATCAGGTACAGATTTCCACTGCCGAGAATGGATGATCTGATGGATTGCCTGAGCGGGGCAAATTATATTTCAAAAATTGATCTGAAAAGCGGATATCACCAGATTCGCATGAGGGAAGGTGATGAATGGAAAACAACATTCAAAACAAATGAAGGTTTGTACAAATGGCTAGTCATGTCATTTGGCTTGACAAATGCGCCAAGTACCTTTATGAGACTGATGAATGAAGTCCTGAGGGAATTCATCGGGAAATCTGTAGTCATATATCTAGATGATATATTGATCTACAGTAAGACCAAGGCTGAACATTTGAAGCATTTGGCCATTGTGATGAGAAAGCTACAACAGGAGAAGCTGTTGATAAATATGAAGAAGTCCTCATTCATGAAGACAGAGCTCATTTATTTGGGTTTTGTTATTTCAGTGAATGAGTTGAGGATGGACCCAGAGAAGATAGACGTGATCAAGAATTGGCCATCACCGAGAAATGTGTTCGAGGTGAGAATTTTCCATGGTTTGGATAGTTTCTACAGAAAGTTCATCAGGAATTTCAGTGGGATTAGCACAGCAATGATGGACACAGTGAAGAAGCGGCATAAGACTTTTCATTGGACAGCCGAGGCTGAGAAGAGATTCAATTTGTTGAAGCGAAAGATCACAGAGTGACCAGTGTTGGTGTTGCCTGATTTTCAGAAGACATTTCAAGTGAAATGTGATGCCAGTGGGTATGCTGTAGGAGAGGTCTTAAGTCAGGAGGACAAACCAGTTGCATATTTCAGCGAGAAGCTGGATGAAGCAAAGCTGAAATACTCCACGTATTATAAGGAATTTTATGCTATCATACAGGCACTGAAAAGGTGGAGGCATTACTTGATCCCAAAAGAATTTGTATTATACAACGATAATCATGCATTGCAGTTTGTGAGTCAACAGGAGAAGTTGAATTAGAAGCATGCAAAATGGGTAGAGTATATGCAAAATTTCACGTTTGTGATCAAACATATTTCAGGTACTGCTAACAAAGTGGCTGATGCTTTGAGCAGGAAATGTTTGCTACTGCAGGAGTTCCGAGTCAAAACATTGGGTTTTGAAAATCTCAGGGACATGTACGCAGGAGATGCAGATTTTGCAGAAGCATATGAAGGAGCTGAGAATCCCGTTCTCAGGGATCGGAGTCCGTGGATAGATTACATGATCCATAAGGGATTGTTGTTCAGAGGCAATCAACTGTGTATTCCAAATTTCTCCATGAGGGAGAATTTGCTAAAGGAAAAACACAGCGGAGGCTTAGCCGGACATTTTGGCCAAGACAAGACATTTGCAAAGCTGAGAGGGTCATATTTTTGGCCGGGGATGCGCTCAGAGGTTAAGAAATTTGTTGACAGGTGTCGGATTTGTCAGCATTCAAAAGGACGAAAGTAGAATGCGGGTTTTTATCAGCCATTGCCCATACCGGAGAGACCATGGGAGGAGATAAGCATGGATTTTGTATTGGGTTTGCCAAGGACACAAAGGGGTGTAGATTCCATCTTTGTGGTGGTGGACAGGTTTTCAAAGATGGCACATTTCATTCCATGCCAGAAGACCAGCGATGCGACGCACATCGCAAACTTGTTTTTCAAAGAGATTGTTAGACTACATGGATTGCCGAAAAGTATTGTTTCGGACAGGGACGCTAAATTCATAGGCCATTTTTGGAGGACGCTATCGAAGAAGCTAGGAACTAAACTGGCATTTAGTTCTTCTTATCACCCTCAGACAGATGGATAGACGGAAGTGGTTAACAGGAGTCTGGGAGACTTACTGAGAAGCCTGGTGATGAAGCACCACGGCAGTTGGGATAATGTGTTGCCACAAGCCGAGTTTGCATACAATGATTCGGTGAATCGGAGTACAGGCAGAAGTCCATTTCAGGTTGTATATGGAATGCAGCCGCAAGGAGTTTCTGAATTGCGAGATTCAGAACAGACTGCGACTAGCAGTGCTAGTGCAGAAGAATTCGCTGAGGCGATGCAGGAACTTCACAGTCAGGTGAAGCAGCGACTGATGAGATCAAATCAGGAGTATAAACGCAGAGCAGATCAACATTGGAGACAACTTCAGTTTGAAGTTGGCGATCTAGTTTTGGCGCATCTGAGGAAAGAAAGGTTCCCGAGGGGAACATATAATAAATTGAAAATGAAGAAAATCGGACCATGCAGAGTCCTGAAGAAATTCAGAGAGAATGCTTATGAGATCGAGTTGTCGGATGGCATCGGGATATCTCCGATATTTAATGTTTCAGATTTATACCCATACAAAGCTGGAGAAGCAGAAACTAGAACTGAGAAACCAGTGGTTGAATGGGAAAAGCAATTACCAGTTGCAGAGAAGCCGCAGATGGAGTGCATACTGGACAAGCGAGCAGGTAAGAAAACCAGACGAAAGCAGTACTTCGAATATCTGGTGAAGTGGAAGAATCATCCAGTGGAAGATGCCAGCTGGGAGACAGAAGAGATGATACAGAAGCATGGACAGACCGTGCAGGAGCTCATGGACAAGAGCCCATGAAAATTTTCAAGCAAGGTAGTATGATGCAGGAGCATCGCCCACGTCAAGCGAGCCAGCGCGATTTCTTTTTGGATAGCACCTTGATATTGTTGCGCAAACATTAATGTGTTGATTTGATGAAGCGCAMTTTGTATATTGTAATGGACCTTGAGCGGATAGCTCACGTCCTTAGGTAGATGAGGCATTTAATAGATTTAATGCAAAGTAGATAGAACATTTAATTATAGATTTGATAGCGAAGAGCTCGAGAGGGAAACGGGATATAGACACCCTCCTTTATACATTGTAAGGGGGATTCATTGAAGCAGAAGAGAAGAGCATGCAGAGAAGCGTTTGAAGAACCTCCATGTACATATATTGAATTAATAAGAGAAAGCTTTGATTCAATTCCATGGCTGTGTTATTCTCTGTGTATTGTTGATATTATGCTTATGAATGTTTGCTTCTTGTCATACATTTGCTTTTATATGCTGTGTATGTGATTTCATGGTTGAATTGAAGTCTGTGAGAACAAGGAGTTAGTTTCAATTGTTTCTCTATCTTGAACTAGAGAATTCCTGCAAGGAGTGCAGTTGAATTTGTTCGCAAGGAGTGCGTGACTACAGGGTTCAAGTAGAGAGAACTTTTGTTCTAAGTTCTCAGAAGTGCAGATTTGGCACCAGAGCCGTGCAAGGCGTGCACAGGCTAAACGAAGACTCAGAGTTGTGATTCTGAGCAAAGGAAAGTGAAAGACTACTGTTGCAGGTGTGCGCAAGGTCGAGAAGGCTTCAACACTTAGTCGTTGTTGAAGGTTTGTCCGCAAGGGGTGCGTGTAAGAGATTTTCCTAAAAATATTGAAGTCACCGAAGCTCAGGAGGGATAGGTCTTTTAGGTTGTTGAAGAGCAGCGGAGAGAAGTCGCGCAAGTAGGCAGCTGGAGGAGTCGTAGGTTGGCGAAAAATTCTCATGGAGAGACATTTCTTATTCGAGGATTGCGCCAAGAAAAGAGGGACGGTTGATATTCTTCGTGGAGAATCTGCGAGTTTCGGTAACTCGTTAGATCTCTCCCCGTTGCAGGAAAGTTCTCAATTCAGGAGGGTAGAGCATTGATACAGGTTGGGAGTGTTGTATTATCCGAGAGATCGTTCATCAGGATCTCATGGGAATAACGTCGGAGAGTTGGCATCGGGAGTCGCATTATCACGAGAAGCGAAGTCCCGACGGTTGCGTGGATAGTGTGGGCCACAGCAGGTTGATTTGACAGAAAACACGAGCTATCGAAAGTTCGGCGTCTCGGTTATCGGGAGTCGATAGGGAGGATAGTTGGCCTTGCGAGTAGCAAAGTCGCGAGAAAGCGTGATCACGATTTCGGCACCTCGACAGATCGCGTATCGGAGGTTGAAAACTTGGGAGTTGGTTCTTGCGAGTGGCGAGACTGCGATAAGGGAAGAAGTCCCGACAAGCGGGAAAGGGTCAGCATTGATCGACACATCGGGTCTCGGGGATTCGAGAGCCCGGTTGACCAATAGAGAACTCGCGAAGCGCGAAGTTCCGATCCTCCAATAAGGAAGTAAAGAGGATCGCAGAGACAAGAACTGTGGGTGCAGATCTTCCGATAGGAAGATAGAAGAGCATTTACGTTGTTCGGGCCAAGAGGAAAGAAGGTCCTGGAAGAGGCGAACGTGCTCCGAGGAGTGCGCTTGCCACCAGGGGTGCAGTTCGATCTGTTCATCCTTTCTTGCTGGTTTGGTGCTTGCTGTTTTCTTTTGTTTGATTCGGCCTTGCAGGGTTGGGATCCAGTGCCGATCGTTCCAGATTTTTTTTTTTTTTTGGATTATTATTGTTTTTTGGGGCGCTTTACGGTGTTCATCCCCTGCACCCACGAGTCGACATGCAGTTGTGTTATTTTCCTTGTCTAACGAGGTTGATATCTATTCTGCTGTGAGATTTTGTTGGTGCTTTAGTGCTGGCATGAAAGAAAATAGTTGCATGCAAAATTGTTCGAGGATTACATGTGAAATTACAATATTCGTTGTTTTTTTGTTAGAATAAAGCATATGCAAGGCACATTTATAAACCATGTATGGTCAGATGTGCCCATATGACATTACATCTTCTTTATCCTCTACATAGACTGGTGTGCGCATGATACAATTTGTGTTGTACTTGAGCTATGATATCGACAACAAAGATTCTGCAAGATTATATTTCGATGTCTGGAAGCATGTCTGGGTAGTTTGCCACAGAAAACCAAAAACTTGTATCATGGGCACAATAGACCGTGTAGAGGATAAAGAACATGTATTTCCATCGGTGGAATCATATCTGGATAATTTTCCATGGAAAACCATAAATCGTTTAGCTACGACCATGCAATTTCATAATATTTTGTGGCTTGTAATATATTTTGGGCACGGCAAAAAAAATTAAATGTTTACAACTATGGATAGAGAAGCACAAAGGTTCATTTTTCTACCTATCTTCTAGACTGTTCGTTGCGTCTCTTTTACTATATGTACATATTTCTTGTTCTCTGGTGCATACTTGCTTCCATTCATGTTCGTTCTATTGTGTGCGTTCCCACATTCAAACAAACATAATAGCTGGAGAAAATGACGGAGTCTTGACTGCATTGGTTGAAGAGGATATAGAAAGGTGCATGCTTGTACTATTATTTAATATTGCATTGTTTTGTATTTCATTTATTGACTGTATATGTGTTCACTTAGTTTATTATATGTACATGTTTTGTGCCTTCCTACATGGTAAGTTATGTTCATTACATGTCTTCTTGCATACTAACCTGCTTCATGTCCATTGTGTTTTCTCTGCATTGGTACATTTAAACAAATAGAGTGGTTGGAGATGACGATGGTCTTTTTCGCAGGTAAATAACCATGTTTCTCTTTCTTTTACATGTATGTCTTCATTATAATTTATCTTCAATACATGCCTTCCTCCATACTAACCTACTTCATGTCCATTGTGTTTTTGTTGCCTTGTTGCATTTAAACAAATAGAATGGCTAGAGAGGAAGATGGACTCTTTGGTAGGTAAATAGACCTATTTATCTTTCTTTTAGATGTATGTCTTCATACTAACTTTCCTTCATATCCATTGCATATTTTGCGTTGCTGCCATGGAAAAAATAGGTTGCTTGGATAGGAAGATGAATTGTTCTGTGCAACAACAGAGGGTTCTGTGGTGCAATCTTCTAAAAGGTATACCAACCGTGCTGGTAAATTAAATATAAAAACTGGGTGGGGGCATATAATATTAGACTTGAAAATGATGGCTTGGCAGCAATGGGCCTTTCTTCCCTCCCTATTTATACTTTTTCCATTTTCTATTATCCCTTTTGTTTTCTAATTCATTTGCTTAGTGTTCTTTCCAAAAATGCCTTGTTGTGTCGATTGGTAGACTAATAATTTCACATCTATGGTTGCGCTTCTACCTTATTCCATAGTTACCCACTTTGTCAATTGCGGGTGTTGAGCTGGCAGGTTCAATATTTATCCCCTAGCTTCTGGGGGTCCGCGATATACAGATTGGTCATGGTGCCCCGCCCTCACGCCCTGTTTATTGTTAAACATTTTTCCAGTTAAAAAATTCATATGCATACAATTTTATGGTTATTTAGTCCTTCTGATGGACAATATACAATGCATATGCTTGTTTAGTCTTGATGTTCATATGCACTTGCTTGCATCAGAAAAAGTTTGACTAGTGACATGGGCATGAGCAGTCAGTCATCCAAGACATCAGTAGACCGATAAGGCCAAAGGTAAATATACATATGCTTTGCTCTTACTATGTTTACCAAACAAATATCCTCGACTATATATTCATCTATGGCATGGTGAATATATTGATGTCATATGCAATACATGGTTTGCAGTTCACAAGAAGTATCAACAAGTACAAGTGATATGTCGAACGTGTTGCATGTTCCACAGACTAAGAGGTGTTATTGAAAAACTCTGACTCCATAGTTCATCGAAGCTATGCATGTACTTGTATATTTATGCCAGTGAAATAAGAATACAAAAAAAAAAAAATGCACAGTACCATTCACTTTAGTTTTTCTGTTAAAAAAATGTCATCAGGTCTAGAGTTGTAACATCCAAAGTACTATCAATAGAGAGCTTTAACAACTGCCGAACTGGAAAAGTGTTCATCCGGGACATAATGGTCGTCTATAGAACCTACATGGACAAGGAAAACAAAAGTAGATCCATTATGTGTGCTGGCATGATAGACAAGGAGGCCATGATGACAGTGACACTGACTATTCCTCCACAACTTGTCCAGAAACATGCAGAAAAGATATTGTCGGGTAATGGGATATCCATTACAAATTTTAATATATTGCCCAAAATAGTATATGACCTTGGTGATTGTGATCGAATTATTTCTCTCAACGAAACAAGTATTGTGGAAAAAAAATTTGTTATTTGTTCAAAATATTGTTTCGTCCCGGACTCGACTATTAGCCATCTTGCATAGAGCATTGATATTTACCCAATCAGAATGATTGGCGCAGTTGTCACACTAGCGAGAAAACTTGGCTCGCAACACATTCTCCATATAAAGGATGGAGAGTCGGACATCGACAAGGCAATGGTACCACTTTTCATATTCAGTTTTGTCCTTTATTTTCACATGTGCATGTATCTCGGGTAAGTTACTCAAATATTGCACTATTCCATGTTGCAGCTACAATTGTTCGATACATATTCAAATTTGTTTTCTTCAATGGAGCAACAATTGCGTAAAGGGAAGATTCCACTTATGCTCTTCAAAAATATAACAAAGAAAAGGGATGTTAGAGAAAGAATCTTTCAAACAACCCAGACAACGTTTGTAACAGAGTTGCGAGAAGATATAGTACAAGACATGAAGAAAATAGCTATCTCTAAAGCTATTGTGTGTATACATCCACAAAATCATCCTCACTTTTCTTATAGAAATAGCTTTAAACAAATTTATGCGGCCTGTTTTATATAATTATTA
>SNQJ01S0021425.1:118083-141185 GCA_010110895.2 Picea sitchensis | reverse complement strand
GAAGTTGTGTATTATATTGTTCAATGTATTAATTCCTATGCTTGCGTTCCAAGGTTGAAGGTGTTTTAGTTGCAACCAATGTGTACTCGACCCCCTTTGAACCTGTATGTGCAAAATGAAACTCTCCTACTTCTACCTCCACTTTGATAAGTGATGATACGATTGAATGTATGTGATGTGGTGAAAAATGTCCATATATATATGTAAATTGTGTCAATGTTTTCATCCGAACCGTGGGAAACACAACCATGCATTGTACGGTTAGGCAACCTCTGTTAGAAAATGTGCTTCCTAAGTTGGCAGAGTTGTCGTATGAAACATATCTTCAGAAAAAGGAAAGTAGTGTGTACATGTTGCGGGACATTTGGATACATAGAAAATTCACCTTAAATGAGGAAAATGCATTTTTTCATATCGAATGAAGAAGGGAAAAAAAATATATCAAACTTTGTTAGGAAATGAAAATACCTTATGTGTCTCTATAATATTTCGTTAACATCCAGATGAATGTTCGTCGGACTATGATAGTTGGGATTGCATGCACATTAAACCCCATATATCCCATGGCCCAAATTATTTTCTACTGGGAACATATAACAGATGCAAGAGAAAATGAATGCGGCGACGTCTTTTCTTTGTATATCAAATTGTTTGGTGCAAAGGTGGATGTGTCCTGCTCTATGGAACCTTGTGGTAACTTTATTGTGGCCTATTTGAAGTTTAGTTGGTTCTTGTTTGTGTGCTTCATCTGTCAATTTGTATATCACATAACTCTAACTGTTGTTTGGAGGACACAAAACAATAGAATTGATTTTTTTTATCCAGTTAGCCTGCAAATCCACCAGATAATTTTTATGGTGTTGTGACGCAAATGTAGTATGTGGCTTGTTTTAGCAGTTTTACTTGATCGATGAACTTGGTAAAATTAATATCCTCAAATAATTTGAAATAAAAGAATATATATTGTGTGAAGTGCAATTGTGCTATCATATCAACAAGAGGCCATTAAAATTCAAATTGGTCATTGTTTTAGCATTTTTTTTTAATCGATGAACTTGGTAAAATTAATCTCCTGGAATAATTTGAAATCAACAAATATATATTGTGCGAAGTGTAATTGTGTTATCATATCAACAAGAGGCCCTTAAAATTCAAATTGGTCCTTGTTATGCTTGCGGTGATAGAATTTAAAAAAACTTTCTTTTGTTTCCTTCCTTTTTTTTAAAATAACATCCTTTGATAATTTTATGTAATTCAATTGTACAATATCAATATTTAATATTGATATTTTATTATTTGAAAATAATGTTTTTAGATAATGTTAGATAGCATGACCATCCATAAACAATTGCAATCTTGAGCCCGTCAGTCCTGGAGTCCTTCTATCAATTTGTATGTCACAGAAATCCGAGTGTTGTTTGGAGGACACGAGACAATAGAAGTGCAATGTTGAGCCAAAGAGCCCGCAAGTCCGCCTGTCAATTTGTATATCGTAGAAGTCTGGGTGCTATTTGTAGGACACAGAACAATAGAGGCTCAATTTTGAGCATGCCAAGCCGAGAACCCGCGATCCAAAAAGTGGCTAACTATGGAATGAAGGATCTGTGCATGCTCTATCAACTCTCATGTCCATACTTTATAAAAGTACATGTTTACTATGTATTGTTCGTTTGTCGAAAAATTTCTAGGTGCGGAATTTGGTGGATGCACGTGTTCAGATTTCCTACTTTAATATCACTAGCCCGACCAAATTATACAAACTTTCTTGTCTAATTAAATTCTGCAATATCAATATTTAATATTAATAATTTAGTGTTGAAAATAATGTTTTCAGATCATGTTAGATAGTTGATAGGGATTACCACCTGTAAATAATGGAAATCTTGAACCCGCCATCCCTGGAATCCATCTATACATTTGTATATCGTGGAACTCCGAGTGCTATTTGGAGGACACAGAACAATAGAAGTGCAATGTTGAGCCAACCAGCCCGCAGGTCCTCTTGTCAATTTGTATATTGCGGAATTCTGGGTGCTATTTGTAGGGCGTGGAACAATAGAGGCCCAATTTTCAACCCCCCATCCCGAGAACCCGCGATCCAAAGAGTGGCCAAGTATGGAACATGTGATCCATACATGATCTATACAAATTTCATGTCCATACTTTATAAGAGTACATACTTAGTATGTATTACTCATTTTTTGGAAAACTTCGAGGTGCAGAAGTTGGCGAATTCACGACTTCAGATTTCACTTACTTTTATATCACTGGCCCGATCGACCGCTTCCCTGTTTGATATTGTAATAAATGAATATAAACTGGCCCAAGTCCAATTGTGCTATCACATGAACACAAGGGCCTTAAAATTTAAATAGCTCACAAGTCCGCTTGTCACTTTGTATATCGCGAAAATGTGGGTGCTATTTGTAGGGCACGGAGCAATAGAGGCACAATTTTGAACCCGCCAGGCCGAGAACCCGCAATCCAAATAGTGGCTAAGTATGGAATGAGGGATTCGTACATGCTCTATAAAATCTCATGTCCATAGTTTTTAGAAGTACATCTTTAGTATGCATTACCCGTTTTCTCTGAATGTTGTTTAGAAGGCATAGACCAATAGAACTGCAATGTTGAGCGATCCAGTCCACAAGTTCACTTGTCAATTTGTATATCGCAGGACTCTGGGTGTTATTTGTAGGATACATACCAATAGAGGCCCTGTTTTGATCCTGCTAGACCGAGAACCTGTGATCAAAAAAGTGGCCAAGTATGGAATGCGGGATCCTGCAAGATCTATAAAAACCTCATGTCCATACCTTATAAGAGTACATACTTAGTATGTATTACTCATTTTTCGGAAAACTTCTAGCTACGAAAGTTGGGGGATTCACGACTTCATATTTCAATTACTTTTATATCACCATCCTGACCGACCACTTATCCATTTGATATTGTAAGAAATGAATATAAACTGGCCCAAGTCCAATTGTTCTAATACATCGACATGAGGCCCTTAAAATTCAAATAGTTTGCAAGTTTGCTTGTCAATTTGTATATCGCAGAACTTTGGGTTCTATTTGTAGGGCACGGAACAACAAATGCCCAATTTTGAGCCCACCATCCCGAGAACCCATGATCCAAAAATTGGCTAAGTATGGAATGAGGGCTACGTACATGCTCTATAAAATTTCATGCCCATACTTTATAAAATTACATATTTTGTATGTATAACTCGTTTCTCATGAAAGTTTCTAGGTGAGGAACTTGACAGATACATGTGTTAAAATTTCCACCCATTTTTCTTTCAGTAGCTCGACTGACCTCTTTCTCATTTCATATTATACAAAATTTTTGGAACGCAACTTTCCGAATACGCATGTCTTTCTTTGAAATAAGATATTTCACATCCTTTTATAATTTTATGTAATTAAATTGTACAATATGAATATTTAATATAATACTTTAGTATTGAAAATAATATTTTTAGGTAGTGTTAGATAGTTGATAGGGATCACCATCCGTAAATAATCGCAAGGTTGAGCCTGCCAGCGCTGGAGTCCATATGTGAATTTGTATATGGAGGAACTTCGAGTGTTGTTTGAATGACACAGAACAATAGAAAAAAAATGTTGAGCGAGCCAGGAGGCAAGTCCGCCTATCAATTTATATATTGCGGAACTCTTGGGTGATATTTGTAGGTCACGGAACAATAGAGGCCTAGTTTTGAGCCCACCATCCCGAGAACCCGTGATCCAAAGATAGGCTTAAGTATGGAATGTAGGAACAATACATTCTCTATAAAATCTCATGTTCATACTTTATAAAAGTAGATTTTATGTATTACTCATTTTTTTCAGAAAATTTCTTAGTAAGGAAGTTGGCGGATTCATGTATTTAGATTTCACTTACTTTTATATCACGAGGATGAATGATCGATGACTTCCCTATTTCATATTGTACAAACCTCCTTGTCTAATTAAATTGCACAATATCAATATTTAATATTAATAAATTAGTCTTCAAAATAATGTTTTTAGATAATGTTAAATATTTAATAGGGATTAGCATTCGTAAACAATCGCACTGCCAAGGCCGCCAGCCCTAGAGTCTGTCTGTCAATTTGTATATCAGGGAACTCTGAGTGATGTTTGTATGGCATGAAACAAAAGGAGTGCAATGTTGACCGAGCTAGCCCATAGGTCCGCTGAGAAATTTGTATATCGCGGAATTCTGGATGATTTTTGTAGGCCACAGAACAATGGATGCCCAATTTAGAGCCTGCCAATATGAGAACCCGTGATCCAGAAAGTGGCCAAGTATGGAATGGGTGATCCATACATGCTCTATAACATCTCATTTTCATACTTTATAGTACATATTTATTGTGTATTACTCGTTTTTCAGAAAAAATCTAGTTTCTCTTTTATCTTTGCTTTCCCTTTTTGAATGGAGGGTTCCTGCATAGGCAGGTTTAACATTGCATTTCCGTTGTTTCTCCGCGTGAAACTAGCACCCAGACTTCCACGATTTACAAATTAGAAAACAAACCCCCCTTCATCTCGTATACTTTCTCTTTCTTTTTACTTGGTCCTTTTTCCCAATGTCTCATGCTTTTATATACAGAACCCGGAGTTTAGCAATATACAAATTACCCTCTTCCCATTGTGCTTCCGTTGTTCCCCTACGCACAAACAGCAACCGAAATTCCGTGACATACAAATTGATGACCGATGTCTGTCATTGAGATGTAATATGACCATCAGCCCTTCATGTCTCCTGGGTATATCTTCTTCCCTTTTTCTTTTGCAACCCACCTAACCATTTTCAATACTTATGTATTTCTTGGAATCAGTTTCGCGGGTTTGTGGGTGAACGAAATGTACAATTCTTCATTGTAATTCTCCATCACTGCTGCCTTCGTACTTGTTTCCAGATATGAAATAATTAATCTTTAATGCTAGTAGTTCATCCTGTAGGAACCGTTAAGATTGTCATTAATATCCAGAAATCCAGAGAAGATTTTTCATTACTATGAATTAAACTAAGATCTGCGCAAAAGTATGTTATCCTTTCCAAGTATTCATTTCAAACATGATGCAATATGTTTTTGTGCGCTGGAAGGTTGGCACCTTTAAGAAATTTCTAATTATTAATCTCTCTTCACCGTCACCACGACCTTTGCACTTTTTTCTAATTATGCAATTAGTGAGTTGTAATGGTGACAACTCATTCTTCACAAACCCTGAATATTTTCATTGATCAACAAAAGGAACGAGGAGATATTCCATTTATATGCATTAAACCATAATTTGCGGAGGGTTATATTATCCCTCCCCGATTTTCATTTCAAACATCGTCTCAAGCAAACGAAAATTGTTGTTAACTTGTGGAAGCAGTTTGGTCCTGATACATTAAACACATTCGATCATAATCGTCATAGGTTCCACTATTCCAAGGCATATACTTACTTCTCATCTCCCTCCGCCTAGGAGAAAAAAAGGAGATGGTCCCTTGGTACATCGAGAGATATATTTCAAGCCAAAGAATTCCAAGGCAACCCTGCCTATTCAAAGAACTAGTCCAGTTACATTCATGGCTGGTGCACAGGTTGATGTCATGGATTTTGAGCTGGAAGAAGATGATCTAGTCACCGATGATATGACAATGGATGATGGAAATGCAGAGACTCTTTCAAATCCTATGCCCAAATTGAAATCAACCATAACGGGTGGAACTTTCTGGCTCAGTCATGGCGGTCCTGAAAACACTAAAAGGATTTTCAGAAAAGAAATCGACGTTGAACGCAATAGTTTCTTTGCAGTGCAAAAGTAGGAATTCTAGAGTTCCAAATTAGTTCATTCTGGGCGGAAGAGTTTTACTCTAAAGAAATGATATGTTGATGCTCCTAGAGATATATTTCAAGCCAAAAAATTATTCACTTGTGGGACTACTGTCCTGCTCTCCAGATATACAATTAACATCTTCAGGAATCAGGTCCATAACTCTCACTGCTGCAAGGCATTTTTCTACTAGTCATCTCCTTCCACACAGAATGGACTAATTTTGGCCTCTGAAGTTGCACATGCAACATGTGTCCCTGATTTTTTTTTGACTATGCAGAGGTGATTTCAGTTAAGGGCTATTCCATTTTCCCTGTAATGTTTTTCATCTTCTTACTCACAGGAAGCTTCTAAAAACTATCAATTTCACCACAAGATGATTCATCGAGGAGAAAAATACAAGGATCCTACATACTGTGGATCCCATGCCTATGTTTGTGGCAGACATGTTCAATGTTTTGGCTCGAAGAACTGGGTCCAATTTCTAAGGATAGATGTACAATACTCGGTTTTTTCTTATTTTTTTAAATGGATTTGCTATTAAAAAAATATTCTTTGGAGTCTTCGTTGCTGCTTCTTTTCTGGATTTAACGCATGTTCTCATTGGTATGGTTCGATGCTCTGGTAGTTCTTGGATATTGTGTTTACTTAGGTTGTTTTTTCTAAGATGGAACATCTAACAATTATATGGCAATGCACTGTGTCAATCCACCAGCCTTTTATGAAAACAAAAAATGGATTACACATAGTTTCAAACCAACGTTCAATTCTATTTGTAATGCAAATAGAACATAGCAATACTAATGTAAAATCTTGCAACAAAATCACCATTCTTGTTTCTACACATGCATTTATTAATTTTTAATGCTAACAACTCATAATGAAAGAAGTTTAATACTTAAGTTAATATGTTACAATCATAGAAGAATGTATCAAGAACACATTTACACCCACACGTTCCAATAAAATCTAATCTTTAACAAAGCATTTGCTAGCAATTAGTAGAAAATGAAGTTTAATAGTTAAGTTAATATGTTACAGTCATGGAAGAATGTATCAAGAACATACTTACACGCACAGGTTGCAATAAAATCTAATCTTCAACAATGCATTTGCTGACAATTAGTAGAAAATGATGGTTTTGCAACAATGGGGATTCTTTGAAACCAATTCACAGTTACGAAAACTACCCTCCGCCTTTCTATTTTTCCACTCTTTTATTCCCTGTAGTTCCTTTTCCTGGTTACTTAATCATTTTTTTTCCAAAAATGCCTTGTTGCACGGCTTGACGGATTCACGCATTTCCAACGATCGCTTCCCCTTTCTTTAAATTGTCCCTCTATTGTTTTTTGTCCTACAAGTAGCACCCAGAGTTCCACCATATACAAATTGATAGGAGGACTTGCGCGCTAGTTGTCTCAACATTGCACTTCTACTTTTCCATGACCTGCAAATAGCATTCGGAACTCCTCGATATAAAAATTAACACACGGGCTCTAGGGCTGGCGGGCTCAAGATTGCCTTTTTTTACGTATGGAAAAGTGCTAAAACAAGCCATACCACATTTGTGCCACAGTGTAACATACCTCCTGTTTAGTTACGACAACACGCCTCTCCGGACAAGTGCATAATTTTTTTTCTGTGTGCGTGTGTACAAGGGTAATAAAGACATTATACTCTGCAATGCAACATCACAACGAACATGACGCATGCAATCTGCGACAACAACATAATGACCTAAGACACACATCAAGCATCTGGAAGCAATGAACGACAATCAACCGATGACAAAATAAGACTGACTACCCGCCCGTCCTACCCTGCAATGGTTAGGACCTCCAGGACACATAAGTAATTCTCAAGCCCAGGTTCCCATCGATTTTGAGCATTTAAGGTCTCAAGGCTGGTGACTGTTCTGAGGAACAAGGAGGTGTCTACATCCCACTAACACAATCAAGACCAAAACTAAATATGCTAAATCAACAAACATCAATGACGATCGTTGCGTGATAAAGTTCTATGAATCAATCACACATCACATAAATTCCACGGTGCGAGAAAGTTTGATTACTAAATCCATCATAAAATGACATAAGCTCGTGCACAATGTAATCAACTTTATTGTAATTCAAGGTGCAATGGTAGTCATCTACTTTACTTCAAGGCATGGGATTTAACATTCATTAAATTCAACTGTAGCTAACATTTTCAGTGGTGGATGAAGTAACTACACCCATGAACGTCCATACCTATCATGGTGCAAAATAATATCAATTAATTCATGGAGCAAGGTAATCAAATTACATAATCAATCTCACATCCTAAAATTTCATAGTGCATAAATTCTATTATAAACATACACTTCGATCATACGTCAACATCTCTTAATGGTGCAAGAGTAACCCACTTTGTTTTAAAAGCACTAAAAGAACAATTACATAATCAACCATCCTTCCCATTATTCATGACGCAATATAACCATCAATTAATTCAAGGCACAAACGAATTAAGAGCTACAAAACCATGACTCCAACAATTCTCCTTTCATTTTTCATTTTTGATGATATTCTTAATATGGTGCACATATTGATCTATGACAAAGTTAAAGTAGGTAGACATATAAAGCTAGTTCAGTTTCTAAATATAAAGATTCTTTCTTTTTATTTATTTTATTTATTCTTGTCTTGGCATATGTCTAAATTATAAATTTGTAGGGGTGTTTTATTTTTACTACATTTCATCACCTTATTCATTTAAAATAAAATGAACAGAAAAAAGGTAAAATTGTTCATTTTAAGAAGAGACACCTTGAACTGGGATAAAACTGGAAAGATAAGGTCAGGATTAATAATTTATTATAAAAAAAATCAAAAGGACTACATGAACAACTTTCAAGATCTCAATAGGTACTTTAGCTTAGGCCTATTATAAAACAATTTAGAAAAACTTTCTTCCACGTGTACAATGAGATAGTGTGTTGTCCTTAACCATCAACTATTAAAATAATTTAAACTACATGGCCATTCACATAATCTTTGACCTAATGCTCCATCCTCAACAAAATTTAAACCGTTATAAAACAATAACTCACTAAAAGGGCAAGAAGCACATGTGTATACGGTTTCCTAATTTATGCAAGTGGTTGTGGTTCATTCAAGCAATTTTAAAAGTTGTTTAGTGGTAAAAACATTTCTACTCTACTCAGGCAATTTTTTCTACTATCTGATGGTTAAAGATTAAATGCCATTCGGAGCCAACAATGCAATTGTTGCCATTGTTGTTAGATGGGCCTGGTGGATTCGTTGACGCCCTAAAAACAAGATTCTAATAAAGGCAACTCGTTGTCATCCCAGAGGCAAAATCGAAATCTTTAAACAACAAACGTTGTGATCCCAAAGGGAAATTCGTGGTTTTTTTGCGGAAAATTCCGACACGGTTCGAAAGGCGAATTGTGGTCAAATCACAGCAAGAAACTTGATGAATTGAAAAGCTAAATCTGTGGGTAGAAACAACATGCTCAGGCAGACGTCTTAAAGCAGACTCATGGGCGTTAGTAACAACAGACTCAGTCTCATTTTCAAAGAAAATTGTGGGTGTTAATCACAACTAACTCGGTCTCATTTTCAAAGCAAATTAGGGGCATTCAATAGGAAAATCCAGACATAAAATCACTGGCAAACTCATGGTCAAAAACGGGAAAATGCAGACAGAGAGATTAATTCATTCTTCCATTCCAGGTTACCATTACCACGCAGACAAGAATACAAGACGTTTTTCATCTCCCGGACACCAATATAAATGCAGACAGGAAATCAAATAACAACGTGTCCCTTCCAGGATACACTTATAAAAATGTAGACCTGAAAACAATTCATTTTTTTTTTTTTTTTTTCTTCCAGAATACCCAAAAATTTGTAGATAGGGAATCAATTAGAACACTTTTCCATTCGGCGAGGATGTGAAAACTTAAGGTTCGCTGCCACAAACCTATCCTTATCAATAAAGGTTGATCTCGTTGTTTTCCATAGTAATTGTTGGCTTAAAAATAAACAATTCAATGACCAGCAAATAGCATAAATGTGATCACTGGTAATGTAGGAGTAAAGGAATAACTCAACCATTCGATGACTATCAACCTTAAATCTGTCCAAGCAACAACAAAATAATCGTCGAATTCACAAGGGTAAATTGTTGTCAAGGTATGAAATATAACAGAGGTAGAAATTTAAAAGACGTAGAGATAAAAAACGCAAAGCCACTCAACACCAGGAGGCACAATAACAAACAATCAGTCAAGGACTATGACAGAGGTAGACAACTATAGGAGCGTCCTTCGCTCATCATCCTCGCACAGAAAAGCAGGGCGTTGAGATCCATAGGTTTATTAATGCTAATTCAACGACCATAGATCAGGCTCATGGCCGACTGCTCAGGCGAGGACTGGTGAGCTAGGGACGAAGGCTAAAAGACATGAAGGTCACAATCACACTCAGTAAGGTGGTCAAGACATGTGGGAAAACAAGGCCATAGGAGACGACAACCAGTGATCTAGGCTAAGAAAAAAAATTCAGCTATCAATCTAAACATCCAATCTACTTACAAAATCAACATACAGATCCAATCATAAAACCTACAACAATCTATCGTTCAACGAAGAAAGCGTACTGTTGCCTGTTTGCCCGCTCCGAGTGACGTCCGCACGCTCTGTGCAACTCCCGCTCGTCGACTGTCGAGACTTCACCAGTACCTCCTAGCCAATGCTAGGGTTACTCTTCTTCCCCCTTATCCCCCCAAGCCACAAAGGGGCCATGCACACTATCCAGAGATCTCATCTAGCTCCCAGCTCACCGCACAAGGTCGCGCTACGACTCCTCTCCAAGCTGGGCATCCCAACTCCCACAAGTAAATCTATCAAGTAGATATTTCTTTAGCATAATGTTACACAAATAGAAGATTCCCCTTCATCCTCCTTCCTCCTTCATTATATAGAGTTTCTATCTTCCTTTCTTTCCTAAAATCTCATATAATTAAAGTTTTAAAAATAAATTCCCAAAAATTCTTCTCCGTACAAGTGTCACCCACCCCCTACATTCCTTCATTATTTAATTTCTTTAATTAATTAATTATCTTACTTCCCTCACCCACCTAGAGTTACTCCTAGACTCACTCCTAGGTGTCCCCAAATTCCCTTACAGGTTTTAAAGGCTTTCCTTATTATGAAATTGCTAATTCTATTTAAAACTAGAAAGCTCTTAAATGGTAAATTCTTTACTAAGTTGACTTTCCGCTTTTTCCCTTAAGTTCCCCCTTTTCCCTTTTTATGTTACCTCTTTTCTCTAGTTTCTTGATTTTTTTAATTTTCCCTCTTTCCCCTTTTTAATTAGAACTTAAAAAGGCAAGTGTGGAATTTAACCCATTATTCCCTTTTCTCATTAATTAGTATATTTTAAATTATCAAAATCATAAGACCATTAATTCCTTTTTAAAATTTTAATTCAACAGATTTTTTTGAAACAATTAATTTCTTAATCTCTTCATGTTACAAGATTTAATGAAGGTAAAAATTATTATTTATGTTATTTTTATTATTATTATTATGATTATTATTATTATTATTAGAGAAGACAATGTTCTACCACTAGCGTAATTTAAACTTAGGCCTTAAATTTCGTACTGGGCGACATTTAATTAGGGAAATTGTTTTAAAAATACTTAACATATTATTTGTCCTAGGGCCATCTAGGTTCATTCCTCTATCATCAACAATGCGACGTGTCATTCAGGACGCACCAGGTGCTCACAGGGTTCCACTCACCTCATCTGTTACCTTGCGCAATGTGCCCTTCAGGATGCACTACATGCTCCAAGGGTGCTACTCGCCACTCTCCATTTTTCTTGCGCGACGTGCCCTTCAGGATGCACCACATGCTCCAAGGGTGCCACTCGCCTCTTGACTAACTTGGTAGACATCAATAACCCCTGGATTCAACACTCCGCCAGGTGAACTTGTGGGAGACTAAGGGATTCTAAGGAATAAGGCCCCTGCCTTATTGTGCACCCCTCAGAATCATTGTGAGCGATTGTCGCAGTTTTCCCTCACGGTATCGTGGGTTCTCTTGAACTATGTAATCATTAACATACAGTTCAAGCCACGATGGGAGTGCTAGTAGGCTATGGCAGGGCTGTTGTCCACACCTCTCCCTCAACTTCTTTGGTAGTCATGCGTGACCCATTTACTCCATATGTGATTTTGGTCGGCAAGATATCGTCAACCTGCATCATCAACAAATCATGTCAGAACATATCCATATCATATCATCCAGTCAGATGCACTAATATCACAGTAAAACAATCAAACCCTAATGGCACACTCCCTGACTCGACCCAGAGTCCAAGGGGTTCCATCGATGCCTCTACATCCTCGAGGTCCAAAATCCTTTACACTCAGTAAACCGAGTCAATAACACCTGTCTATGTCAATTCGGTAAAGCAACATGTCATCAACCCATAATGCCTCACAATAAAAATCAAGGTTTTAATAGCATAATAATCTAGATCACTTGAGAGCAAGTGTCCTCAAAGAATAAGTTTGCTCAGTGTGCTAGAGCGGGATGTTACATACACCCCCTCTTGGTCTAAACTTCATCCCGAAGTTTCATAGTATAAATGTCGAAATAAAGTGTATCATAGTATCATATGTTTATCTATCAAACAAAGATAGAAACTGTTGGCGCATATCATATGCATCCTCCCAGGTTGCCGAGTGTAGACTATAATTGTCCCACTGGACCTTGACCTGCTCTATAGTTTGACATCGTAGCTGTCGAATGTGATGATCCAAGATGCGGATTAGCTCAACCGTGAGCGCTCCCTTGTCCGATACCTGCAAGGAACTCATGTCAATAACATGTGTAGGATCACTAATATAATGTCTCAAAATAGATACATGAAAAACATCGTGCATACGCCTCAAAGAATTAGGCAAGGTTAGTCGATAGGCCACGGGCCCCTTTCTCTCCACAATATTGAAAGGTCCCACGAACCTAGGAGAGAGTTTATCTCCCTTCCAAAACTTGATCGAACTCTTGTGCGGTTTAACCCACAAGAAGACTTGATCGCCGACGTCGTAACTACGGTCGACACAGTGTGCATCAACATAACTCTTCTATCGATCATGCACTTCTTTAATCCTTTGTCTTATTGTTTTCATTTTCTCTTCCATTTCTTGGATCACTTATGGTCCCACCAGGACCCTATCCTCAAGCCAATCCCAACTCAAGGGCATCCAACACGGTCGCTCGCAAATAAACTTAAAAAGGCGCCATCTTAATGGTGCTTTGGTAACTGTTGTTGTAAGTGAACTCCACTAGTGGCAAGAATTCTTCCCAACACTTTTGTTGGTTCATCACGTACATGCACAACATGTCCTTCAAGGTCTGGTTCATTCATTCAGTCTGCCCGTTAGTCTCCGGGTGATACGTAGTACTAAAGTTAAGTTGGGTTCCCAAGGCCTCTTGGAAACTTGTCCAGTAAACACCGATACTCGATTGGATATAATCCTCTTAGGCACGCCATGCATCCTCAGAATCTCACTGATGAAAACTCTAGCTATGTCAGGTGCATGATACGTCGTATGCACAGGAATAAAGTGAGCACTCTTCGTCAGAGTGTCTACTACTACGAAAATCGATTCATGTCTCCTTGCTGTTAGTGGCAATCCAACAATAAAATCCATCGAAATAACTTCCCATTTCGATTTAGGAATAGCATGTGGTTGTACTAATCCTACTGGGTGTCTATGTTCAACTTTTATCTGTTGACATTCTAGACATCTGGCCACATAGTTTCCTATGTTTACCTTCATCCCCTTCCTGAAGAATAAGGGTTTAAGGTCTGCCCTCATCTTTGTGACTCTCGGGTGAGCCGTGTAAACTTCTCTATGAGCCTCACTTAGGATCAACATCCTCAACTTGTCGTTTGGCGGTACGTAGATCCGACTTTTAAACCTCAATAAACCATCGTTGTCAAATGAAAATCCTTCAAATCGTGGTACCATCATTATGTTTTGTCCGATAAAACCCTCGACCTCTTTGTACCAGTCATCGTCACACTATAAAGTTAGAATATGTTCATGTAGATTCATCTGAAGAGGTAACACTGAAAAGATGCGTGGTCTCCGACTCAATGCATCCGCCACTCGATTCACTGTTCTTTTTATGTAAGTAATCTCGAAATCGTACTCGCTAAGCAATTCCAACCAATGCCACTGTCGCGCGTTAAGGTCGCTTTGCGTAAAAATGTGTTGTAGTCCACAATGGTCAGTCTTTAGTTCAAATTTACATCCAACAAGGTAGTGTCTCCAAACCTTCAAGGCATATAAGATGGCTAACAAATCCAAATCATGCGTCGCGTAGTTCTCCTCATGCCTTCTCAGTTTCCTTGAAATGTAAGAAATCACTCATCTGTCTTGCATCAATACCCCACCTAAGCCTTCCTTAGATGCGTCAGTGCATACCAAGAAGTCTGTGTCCATGTCAGGGACCTTTAGTATCAGTGTCATTGTCAATAATTCCTTGAGCCTACAAAATGCTTCCGCGCATTTCTCGGTCCAAACAAACTCATTGTTTTTCTTCTGCAATTTCGTGATTGGATTTTCTATCTTTGAAAACCCTTCTACGAACCATCGATAGTATCCTATTAAACCCATGAAGCTATGCACTTCCGAGACATTCACCGATGCATGCCATTCCATAATATCCTTGACCTTGGCTGGATCCACAGTGATACCTTCGTCGGAGATGACATGCCATAAGTAGTAAATCTTCGATTGATAAAATGAGCATTTGGACAACTTTCCATACAATTTGTGCTCTCATAGACACTGTAGCACCAAGACAAGTGCTCGTCATGCTCTTCCATCATCCGAGAGTAGATCAAAATATCATCAATGAACACTTGGATGAACTTGTCCAAGTACTCGCGGAACAACCCGTTCATCAAACTCATAAATACCCCTGGGGCGTTTGTCAGCCCAAACGGTAAAACAGTAAACTCGTAATGTCCAAACCTCATCTTAAAGGGATTCTTAGAGATGTCATCCTCCTTGATCCGCAACTGGTGATACCCTGATCACAAATCAATATTGGAGAACATCGTCGCACCCTTCATTTGATCGAACATATCATCAATTCTCGACAATGGATATTGATTCTTGATCATAGCCTTTTTTAGTTGACGGTAGTCAATGCAAAGACTCCACGATCCTTCCTTCTTTCATATGAAAATAATAGGTTCACCCCACGGTGACACACTAGGACGTATCAGTCCTAGGTCCAGCAACTCCTTCAGTTGCATTTTCAACTCTTGTAACTCTGGGGTCGACATCCAATAAGGCGTTCTTTCTATCGGTTCAGTCCCCAGTTTCAAGTCTATGGTAAACTCCAACTCCCTCTCTGGCGGCATCCCAAGTAAATCCTCTGGAAATACGTCCACAAACTCTTTCACCACTGAAAGGTGTTTTAGACCTTCCGCTACTCCCTTCTTATTTAATGCAAGGATCGCATAAATATTGCACCCCTTGCGCATACTCTTCCGTAGTTGTAAGGAATAGATCAACCTCAGGGAAACTCCATGGTTCCATCCTACAATCACATGACTCTGTCCCTCATCATCAACCAAGCTCAACCATTTTGTATTACAGTTGATTATCACCTCATTCGATTCCAACTAGTCCATACCAATCACGATGTCATAAGATCCTAAGATCGTGATGTACAGGTTGGCCCTGGTGACAAACTCTCCCAGGTTAAGGACACAGCTCATAATATTTCCTCCAACCTTCTGTCTGGCTCCTGAAGCCATCTCTACGAAGCTAAACTCATCCTATTCGACTGCCTTTACCTTAATCCTTTTTAGCATTGCACCAGAAATGAAACTCTCGGTAGCACCGGGATCTATCAAAATACTAAGGGTCTGGTCAGCGACGATACCTTTCGTCTCGAGCATAGTCGACTGATGCTCTGCCTGGCAGTTATTCACCGCTACATGAATCTTATGGGCCTTTCCCATATCTCCCACGGTAGTGGGTCTGACTGATCTGGATGTTCTGGTCCTCTCCATACAACAGTCGCGCTGGTAGTGTGGCTCCCTACACATCCAACACCCCTTCTTCATCCCAGTAGTCCTAGTACCCAAAGTAGAAGATGATGGCCCACCGGCCTAGAATCCTGGTCTATTCTTCTGAACAGGCCTAAACTGCTGCTGCTACAGTCGACGTTGCTGGTAATGTTGTGGTTCCTAATAAGGTGTCCACTGCTGAGGCATTGGTTGTCGTGGTGTAGTGAAAGTGGATCCCCTCTGGAAGCCACGATATCCTGGCATATGTCTGGCTGGTGTCTGATATTGTTGTTCTCTAGATGAAACCTGCCCTGCTAGTCTCGTTGGAGTCCTGGTCTGACCCCCACTGATAAGCTCCTCCTCTGCTATGAGGGCCTTCTGGACAACATCATGCAAGGTTTGAGGCATCAAAATCCTAACCTTTGCACGCAGGCTACCGTTAAGGCCGAACACGAACCTGTTGACCTTAAGTTTCTCAGTGTTAAGGTGTGGAGCATACCAGAGCAGCTCCATAAAACGAGCTTCGTACTCGGGCACCGTACGACCTCCCTGTCGTAAGGCATTGAACTCATTGAGCTGACGCTCAATGAGTTCCTCTAAAAGGTACCTCTCTCAGAACTGTTCCTCGAACAGTTCCCATGACACGTCTTCAACGACCATGTTAAGCTGCAGTAGGAGCATCTTCCACCATAGAAGAGCGCTCCCCTTCAGTTGAAATACCGCCATGCAGACCTTCATGTTGGAGCTATAATCACAAAGTGCGAAGCACATCACCATGTTCTCCAACCATGCCTCAACGGCTACACCGTCTGGGGAACCAAATAACTCGGGAAATTTGACCTTCTTGAGTTCACGGTGAATGCTACCAGTATCGACCGGAGTGCACAGTGGAACCTCAGCGGGTGCCGACACCCTGGCCTCATCTCTATCCAAACAGCTGATCAAAGCCTCAGACATGCGCTGAAAATATCTCATCATTTCGACTACATCACCAACTGCTATCTGCTCCTGTCCAAGAACCTGCTCATCTCCCTGTGGGTTAGACCCCTCAGGCATGGATGCTACTGGAGGCGTCGCACCTCCTCCCCTAGCACCCCGTCATCTGCCTCCGTAGCATCCTCTAACCATGATTAGTTGCACGCACACAAGTCAACTCGATCAGTAATAGTATAATCAATCATATCAATGAAAGCCGTAGCGATCCCAAGTCGCCCAAGTCACGAGTTGAACCTCGCTCTGATACCATATGTAACATACCTCCCATTTAGTTACGACAACACGCCTCTCCGGACAAGTGCATAATTTTTTTTCTGTGTGTGTGTGTGTACAAGGGTAATAAATACATTATACTTTGTGATGCAACACGACAATGAACATGACACATGCAATCCGCGACAACAACATAATGACCTAAGACGCACATCAAGCATCTGGAAGCAATGAACAATAATCAAACAACGAAAAAATAAGACGGACTACCCGCTCATCCAACCCTGCAATGGTTAGGACCTCCAGGAAACATAAGCAACGCTCAAGCCCAGGTTCCCATCGATTTTGACCATTTAAGGTCTCAAGGTTGGCGACTGTTTTGAGGAACAAGGAGGTGTCTACATCCCACTAACACAATCAAGACCAAAACTAAATATGCTAAATCAACAAACATCAATGACGATCGTTGCATGATAAAGTTATGTGAATCAATCACACATCATATAAATTCCACGGTGTGAGAAAGTTTGATTACTAAATCCATCATAAAACGACATAAGTTCGTGCACAATGTAATCAACTTTATTTTAATTCAAGGTGCAATGGTAGTCATCTACTTTACTTCAAGGCGCGGGATTTAACATTCATTAAATTCAACTGTAGCTAACATTTTTAGTGGCGGATGAAGTAACTACACCCATGACCATCCATACCTATCATGGTGCAAAATAATATCAATTAATTCATGGAGAAAGGTAATCAAATTACATAATCAATCTCACATCCTAAAATTTCATAGTGCATAAATTCTATTATAAACATACAATTCGATCATATGTTAGCATCTCTTAATGGCGCAAGAGTAACCCACTTTGTTTTAAAAGAACTAAGAGAACAATTACATAATCAACCATGCTTCTCATTATTCATGACGCAATACAACTATCAATTAATTCAAGGCGCAAACAAATTAAGAGCTACAAAACTATGACTCCAACAATTATCCTTTCATTTTTCACTTTTGATGATATTCTTAATATGGTGCACATATTGATCTATGAAAAAGTTAAAGTCGGTAGACATATAAAGCTAGTTCAGTTTCTAAATATAAAGATTCTTTCTTTTTATTTATTCTTGTCTTGGCATATGTCTAAATTATAAATTAGTAGGGGTGTTTTATTTTTACTACATTTCATCACCTTATTCATTTAAAATAAAATGAACAACAAAAAGGTAAACTTGTTCGTTTTAATAAGAGACACCTTGAACTGGGATAAAACTGGAAAGATAAGGTCAGGATTAATAATGTATTATAAAAAAAATCAAAAGGACTACATGAATAGCTTTCAAGATCTCAATAGGTACTTTAGCTTAGGCCTGTTATAAAAAAATTTAGAAAAACTTTCTTCCACGTTTACAATGAGATAGTGCGTTGTCCTTAACCATCAACTATTAAAATAATTTAAACTACATGGACATTCACATAATCTTTGACCTAAGGCTCCATCCTCAACAAAATTTAAACCGTTATAAAACAATAAATCGCTAAAAGGGAAAGAAGCACAGGTGTATACGGTTGTCTAATTTATACAAGTGGTTGTGGTTCATTCAAGCAATTTTAAAAGATATTCAGTGGTAAAAACATTTCTACTCTACTAAGGCAATTTTTACTGCTATCTGATGGTTAAAGATTAAATTCCATTCGGAGCCAACAATGCAACTGCTGCCATTGTTGTCAATTGGACCTGGTGGATTTGTTGACGCCCTGAAAACAAGCTTCTAATCAAGACAACTTGCTGTCATCCCAGAGGCAAAATCGAAATCTTTAAATAGAAAACGTTGTCATCCCAGAGGGAATTTCATGGTTTGTTTGCAGCGAATTCAGACACGGTTCGAAAGGCGAATTGTGGTCAAATCACAGCAAGAAACTTGATGAATTGAAAAGATAAATCTGTGGGTAGAAACAACACGCTCAGGCAGACATCTTAAAGTAGATTTGTGGGTGTTAATAACAGCAGACTCAGTCTCATTTTTAAAGCAAATTGTGGGCATTAATGATAGTAGACTCAGTCTCATTTTCAAAGCAAATCAGGGGCATTCCACAGGAAAATGCAGACATAAAATCACTGGCAAATGCGTGGTCAAAAACAGGAAAACACAGACAGTGAGATTAATTCATTCTTCCGTCAAGGTTACCATTACCACGCAGACATGAATACAAGACGTTGTTCATCTGTCGGACACCAATATAAATGCAGACAGAAAATCAAATAACAATGTGTCCCTTCCAGGATACCCTTATAAAAATGTAGACATGAAAACAATTCGTTTTTGTTTTATTTTTATTTTTTTTGCCAGAATACCCAAAACTTTGTAGACAAGGAATCAATTAGAACGCTTTTCCATTCGGTAGGGATGTGGAAACTTAAGGATCGTCGGCACAAACCTATCCTTATCAATAAAGGTTGATCTCGCTGTTTTCCACAGTAATTGTTGGCATAAAAATAAACAATTCAATGACGAGAAAATAGCATAAATGCGATCGCTGGTAATGTAGGAGTAAAGGAATAACTGAACCATTCGATGACTGTCAACCTTAAATCTGTCCAAGCAACAACAAAATAATCGTTGAATTCACAAGGGTAAATTGTTGTCAAGGTATGAAATATAGCAGAGGTATAAATTTAGAAGATGTAGAGATAACGAATGCAAAGCCACTCAACACCAGGAGGTGCAATAACAAACAATCAGTCAAGGACTATGTCAGAGGTATACGGCTATAGGAGCGTCCTTCGCTCATCATCCTCGCATAGAAAAGAAGGGCATTGAGATCCATAGGTATATTAACGCTAAGGTGACGACCATAGATAAGGCTCCTAACCAACTGCTCAGGCGAGGAATGGTCAGCTAGGGACGAAGGCTAACATCCATGAAGGTCACAATCACACTCAGTAAGGTGGTCAAGACATGTGGGAAAACAAGGCCATAGGAGACGACAACTAGTGATCTAGGCTAAGAAAAACAATTCAGCTATCAATCTAAACATCCAATCTACTTACGAAATCAACATGCATATCCAATCATAAAACCTACAACAATCTACCATTCAACAAAGAAAGCGTATCGTTGCCTGTTCACCCACTCCGAGTGACATCCGCGCGCTCCGTACAACTCCCGCTCGCCGACCGTCGAGACTTCACCGGTACCTCCCAGCCAATTCTAGGGGTACTCTTCTTCCCCCTTAGACCCCCAAGATGCAAAGGGGCCACGAACACTATCCAGAGATCTCTTCTAGCTCCCATCTCGCCTTGCAAGGATGAGCTACCACTCCTCTCCGAGCTGGGTATCCCAACTCCCACAAGTAAATCAGTGAAGCAGATATTTCTACAGCGTAACATTACGCAAATAGAAGATGCCCCTTCATCCTCCTTCCTCCTTCATTATATAGAGTTTTGATCTACCTTTCATTCCTAAAATATCATTTAATTAAAGTTTTAAAAATAAATTCCCAAAAATTATTCTTCGTACAAGTGTCACCCATCCCCTACTTTCCTCCATTATTTAATTTCTTTAATTAATTAATTATTTTATTTCCCTCACCCACCTAGAGTTACTCCTAGAATCACTACTAGGTGTCCCCAAATTCCCTTATAGGTTTTAAAGGCTTTCCCTATTATGAAATTTCTAATTCTGCTTAAAATTAGAAAGCTCTTAAATGGTAGATTCTTTACTAAGTTGACTTTCCGCTTTTTCCCTTAAGTTCCTCTTTTTCCCTTTTTATGTTACCTCTTTTCTCTAGTTTCCTGATTTTTTTAATTTTCCCTCTTTCTCCTTTTTAATTAGAACTTAAAAAGGCAGGTGTGGAATTTAACCCATTATTCCCTTTTCTCATTAATTAGTATATTTTAAATTATCAAAATAATAAGATCATTAATTCCTTTTTTAAATTTTAATTCAACAGATTTTTTTGAAACAATTAATTTCTTACTCTCTTCATGTTACAAGATTTAACGAAGGTCAAAATTTTTATTGAAGTTTTTTTTTTTAATTATTATTATTTTTTGTTTAGAGAAGACAAGGTTCTACCACTAGCGTAATTTAAACTTAGGCCTTAAATTTCGTACTGGGCGACATTTGATTAGGGAAATTGTTTTAAAATTACTTAACATATTATTCGACCTAGGGGCATCTAGGTTCATTCCTCTATCATCTATAATGCGACGTGCCCTTCAGGACGCACCAGGTGCTCCAAGGGTGTCAATCACCTCATTTGTTCCCTTGCGCGATGTGTCCTTCAGGACACACTACGTGCAACAAGGGTGCCACTCGCCATTCTCCATTTTTCTTGTGCGACGTGCCCTTCAGGAAGCACCACATGCTCCAAGGGTGCCACTCGCCTCTTGACTGACTTGGTAGACATCAATAACCCTTGGAGTCAACACTCAGCCAGGTGAAATTGTGGGAGACTAAGGGATTCTAAGGAATATGGCCCCCGCCTTATTGCGCGCCCCTTAGAATCATCATGAGCGACTGTCGCAGTCTACCCTCACAGCATCATGGGTCCTCTCAAACTAGGTAATCGTTAACCTACAGTTCAATCCATGGTGGGAGTGCTAGTAGGTTGTGGCAGGGCTGTTGTCCACATCTCTCCCTCAAGTTCTCTGGTAGTCATGCGTGACCCCTTTACTCCATATGTGATTCTGGTCGGTAAGCTATCGTCAGCCTGCATCATCAACAAATCATGTCAGAACATATCCATATCATACCATCTAGTTAGATGCACTAATATCATAGTAAAACAATCAAACCCCAATGGCACACTCCTTGACTCGATCCAGAGTCCAAGGGGTTCCATTGATGCCTCTGCATCCTCAAGGTCCAAAATCCTGCACACTCAGTAAACCGAGTCAATAGCACCTGTCTATGTCAATGCAGTAAAGAAACATGGCATCAACCCATAATGCCTCATAATAAAAAAAAGGTTTTAATAGCATAATAATACGGATCACTTGTGAGCAAGTGTCCTCAAAGAATAAGTTCGATCAGTGCGCTAGAGTGGGATGTTGCAAACACATTCTATATTAAAGGGAAAAAAAATTCCTCTATAGTTCTCTTCCCTACAAACAACACCCATAGTTATGCACTATACAAATTGACAGTCGGATGTGCAGGCTGGCTGGCTAATAAAATGCTTCAGAGTTCCGCTATAGTCAAATTGACAGATGAAGACACTTCTCCAACTGAGAATTATCGATAGGCGGGATCTATCTTGGACTTATGTTTTTCCATGGCCTGCGAACAATACTGTCAGTTCCTCCATATACAAATTTACAACTGGACTCAGATCATACCCTCTTTCGTGGTATACATTTTGCACTGAAAACTTCAGAGAAATACAATTTAACTGTCGGTTCCTCACATCTTTTGTGGAACTAATGTCACCCCATTTTGAATTTCGTTTGTCCACTTTCCATTCTTTGCCATTTCTTCGAATTTCTTTGGTGGATCATCGGTTTGCTGGGTTCAAGAAATATTCAGTTCCTAGTCATTGTTTCATGTGCCCACACCCCTTTCAATTAGCAATTACCAATTATATATAAGATCTTATTTCTAGGCATGCAATTAGCAAGCGCTAATTTCAAACATCATGGAATGTCATTTGCGCATTGTCAGGTTGGTCCCTTCATGAAAACTTCAATCCTCTCTTTCGAGAATGAGTCTTCCCAACCATTTCCCTATTCCATACTTAGCCACTTTGTCAGAATTCCGCAAATATGCAAACCGGTCGCTAAACTTCCCTATCATGATCTCGTTCGTTTTACACGTTTTGTAGTCAAAAATTCCGATACATAAAATTTGACTGTGGAACACTCGCCTCTCCTAAGTATCTCGGTGACCTTTTTTTGAATCTCGCCCAATCGCTTTTCATACCTTTCC